>JAYECN010441607.1:0-21801 GCA_035222435.1 Microcambeva ribeirae | reverse complement strand
ATAATAAGTTAGATAAAAAGAACTTGAAATAAAAAAAAAAAAAAAAAAAAGAATTTAACCTTGCTTCTGTTTCTTCAAGAGACTCTCTATATTTTCTAAAATACAAGGAAACTATGATACTGTGTCAAAGATCAAGAATTTTTTTTCATACCTGCCTAAAAAAGATGCCCTATCACTGTGACCCAGCCTATTCCTGACACCTGTATTATGTCTTGCTAGTATTCCTGGCACATTAGGCATTCATAAGAATTTTACTATTTCACAATCTTACCTTCCATGCCAAGAAACTCTCTGGCAATTGCTAATTTCACAAAGAGAAAAACACTCATAATTTTTTTAGTAAAATGTCCCAGAGGGCTAAAAAATTAATACATTTTTCATGATGTTAAAAAAAAAAAAAGACAACCAAAAACTTTGTTTTCCCAGTCCTCAAATATTTATGCATGATATAATTTAAGCATTTGGACTATTTTTTTTTTCTGAAATTGATTACCAACATCTGAAACACTACTTTGGGGATACATCACATATTTCCTTCCCCTGCTATGAAGAGCAGAGGGAAGGGGAGAGAACCTTAGAAAGACTAAGCCTTTGCAACCTGTATGAATAATCTTGCAACTGTGAAATCTTGTTTCTGTAAAATTAAACTGGAATGTATCCCAGGTGTCAGATATGTCCTTTGTGAATTAAGAACATACAAAAAAGTCTGTGTTAGTTGCTTAGCTGCAATCATTTAGACAATAGGGTTTTAAAATATATTCTACTAATGCTACCATATTTTGGGCATTTTAATCTTCAACTGCTGCACTGCCTGTTTTCTCAGCAAACCCAGTAAGGAGTTTTAATCTATTCAGTTCTCCCCCAAGATTTACAACAATACATATCTCTGGCAATTTTCCCCAGGAGATCTTTTGTTTCTACAACTTGAAAACACCCATTCACATCCAAAGCAAAGTCACTACAGTTTATTATCCATTAGACAATTTGAATATGATTCCTCTACTAAAGGCTGTGACTGCAGGCAACCATCTGGGGTCTGGGCACACAAAAGGCTGCTCATAAGGGTGCGCAAACAGAAGCGCCGGGGGGATATGGAAGTGTGCACCAAACAAAGGCACCCAATTGTCTCTGGGCTCGTGGTTTTTGAGGGTGCCATAAGCATCTAATGAGAGCACTGAGCATCGGGGGGGCCACGCTCAGATGGCAGCCGCCGGCTCCAGCAGGACAGATGGTGAACAAAGGTGGGAACACACAATAGCGGGGGCCCGGTTATGCAAGGAGCAAGTCTACCCCACTATTAAAATGTGTCACTGCTCTTGTGACAAGGCACGTGGTGAAGTGAAAAATGTAGCATTTGCTTTCTGGAGCTCTCACAACTGCAGGCCCAGTTTCCATAACTTGCAGGATATGCAGACACACTGTTAATGGTTCTTCTAAAGTGCTACTTGCACCTCTGGGAGAGCCCACAACGTTCACCAGAGACTGTTGAGGTGTCTGCAAAGGAAAAAGACATATTGCTGTAGGGCGAATGTCAAGGGGAAGCTGTCTCACTGATTCTCTTTTATGAAAGAAACTCAAGGTCTGAAAAGACAAGAAATTCAGCGTGGCCGGGAAAATACATCTGTAAACCATTTGCTCACTTATTTTTCAATCTAGTATGTTATGACTGATTTAGAAGTAGGATTTGTAAAGAAACAAGTTGCCTCTGGGCAGAGATTTTTCCTATGGTAATGCATACACAATTTACATGATATCAAGAGCACTGTGGCATCCATCCCAATGTTAAGGAAGCTCTGAAAGACTGGTTGTAGTTTTAGCCCATTTTGTACTTTTCCAAAGTTTCTGGAAAGGGGATAAAATAATTTTATACCAAATTTAAATAGCAGGGATATAGTGACTCTCCAGGAAACAAAGTACAAATATTTAAATAAAAAGCTTCATGTCAGCAGGAAACTGAAAACGCTAGGGTACCACAGGCTAGTACAAACCAGAATTAGTCTTCCAATATGACACAATCCTTGTTAAATTTGAAAATACTTTCATTATCATGGTTATGGTTGTTTAGGAGAGGTGAAAACTGATACTTTTTTCCTTTTATAGTACTTTCTGTTAGAAAAGGAATGGAAGTAAAAAAATGAAAACAGCCGTGCATAACATAGTAGCCAAGACAATCTTCTCATTAAAAAATAAAATCTTGGTCTTTATTTCTTCCTTCTTATTCCTAAATATATGTAATCTTGAAAGGCTTTGCTTGCTTTGTGGAACACTGCCCAGGCATGGACATGTTCAGCATCTTTGGGAAGGCTGTCAGTTGTTCAGTGCAAACCCTCTGAAAACTGATCCATGAGCAAATACGGGCTCTTTGTGGATTAGCCCATCTGCCTTCCAGATGGGGGAAAGGTAGCGTAGTAGCAACAGCTGCTCAGACAAGTAGAGCAGGTCACAGAAGAATACAGAGGAAAAGTAGAGGGGAGAGCCAATATTCAGGAAGTGTGCGAATTTTGAATAAGGTTGAAATCAGCAAATACAGAAATTGTGGCTCCCTTATTGCCACAGGGAAGAGACAATGGAGTTTTAAAACCAAAACATGAAATCAAATAAAATTACATTAATTTATTCCTTTTGGAAAAGAGGGGAAAAATATTCAGGGCTAATATACCCCCTCCCCTTTGCTATATGCAGTTTGGTCTAAAAGGTCCAAGACCTTGAGACCCAGCATTTCTTTTGCATCTCTACCACAGCTTAGATCCAGCCCTCAAAATGGAAACTGAAACTCCGGGCGGAGTTAGAGCAAATCTAACAAATCTTACATTGCTCCTTGTCTGAATTCGGAAAAGGAATCAGCACGCTCAGCTACGCATACGGCTGCAATTTGCCAGAACAACTAAACCTGTCTTGAAGACACACAAAATACTAAAAAGCATCAGAACCTCCTGAAAAGCAAACAAAAATCACTCTGCAACTTACTTGTGGATAACCAGTACCATTAATTTGTAAGCTCCCCTTCTGTTTTATTAGAAGCTTCAGAAATACCATAGCAAAACAGCTCAGTAGGGGAAAAGTGCTAATTTGCTCCCAAATGTTCATTCGCTCCGAGGGCTGCTCTAACCAGCGCCGGTTCCCAGTAGATGCCACAGAAGGTGATAACTCAGTCGGCTCTGGGCTGAACTGCCTACAGCCCCCCCAGTCAGGCAAGGCCAGATTCACCTCTTGGGGTGTCTACACATCATATTGTACAGTCACAAAACAAAACAGCACATCTTTTGAAGCAAACACATCACTAGTGATATCTAAAAAGTATATGTATTTCTGCGGGCTTTCATGTTTCCAGCCCAATTTTCCACATTTCTTTGGTCACAGAAGGTAAGGCATTTTCTTACCCTTTCTGTAGTCAGTGGTATTCCTTACGAACTATTAGTCCAGTCTATTTTGGGTCTACAAAAAAAAGCAAGACTGAACATTTGATGCAAAAAACACAGGATCTAAAAGATTTATTACAAAACACATATGGAAACACCATCTTCTTTATTCTGAAAAGGAAAGGAAAGAGTCTGTTATGGCTGGCACTTTTTGCCTCTCGCTGTTTTCACACAGTGGACAGAACACTGTCAGCATTAGCCAAATCAAACTTAGACAACCAGGAAGCTGTTGGAGACTGCGTCCTTTACTACTCTTGTCCCAGACGTCTTGCACTAAGAAAGAATTAAAGAAAATAACTTCAATCATGGGTTAAAAAAAATGAATTTTAGTGTTAAGTTAGCTACAGACATTTGCTGCTGCAAAGGCTTCGCTCTGTTTTGTTTAAATGTAAGGTCAAGAATCTATCTTAGGTAAAACTTCTAAGGCTTCTCACTAAGCATCTGCAGCCTGGTGAACATGTAGCTTGGAGGTGAATGTAGCAAAGCAGCCAGACTCGCTTTGCCCCTCTTCTCCCTGATGGAGGAAGCCCAGTCTGGCAGAACACAAGCGCTGCAAGGAGCGTGCAAGAAGCCCTGGCCTCACTATTGCCATTAGCAATCAGCCCAGCCCTGAAAAAAGATTAGAGAATCTTCATGATTTCTAGCTCATGTTTGAATCAAATGAAATAAGCGTGTTCAATATTAAGCAGAAGAGAGAGTCTGAGGGCTTGTCTTGGATATCCTGGACTTGGAGATATCCTGTCTTGGATAGCTTTTGTGGGATCATCATGGTGCCTGCAGAGAGAGCAGCCCCAACTAGACACCTTCCTTCCCATGAAATGCTGAACTCTGCTCTACTTTCCTGAGTCTGCGGCTCCTCATTTTCACTCAGTAGGAGAAAGTAAATTTGGAAGGGAAACCCATCTTCACAATAAGCTCCTCGTAGGGTGGTTGGTACTTGGGAGTATTCGGTGAGGCAGATGGCAAGTACGCAACTGCATTTGGGTCCACATTTTCCTAGGGAGAGCAAATGATCTTACAGAGATACCCTTTCCACAAGCTAAGCAACAGGAAAGCAAAGCTTGGTTGTTAGCTAATGGAAAAATAAAAAACAGAGCCCCTGTTGCACTTCCCCTGTCAAAAACTGACCCAGTACAGGAGGGAGCTCTTCAATCCCTCATTCCAGGAATACTTCAGGGAAGGAAGCCTCTCCCCAGCACAGTTTGCAGCAGGATAGTGCAGTGAGGCACAGCGAGAGGTGCCGGCCGCCTCGGGGGCAGAGGATTCCCTGCAGCGGGGCTGGCACTTAGGACCCAGCTGTCCAAAGAGCTCCCCAGCTGCAGACTAGTCACCTGCTAAGCCAGGAGCTGCGTCCTTAACTTGTGCAGCAGAAATCTCGACTCAGAGATGAAACCTAAATAACGTATTGCCAAACAGCTTTCACAATGGCAAATAAGTGAATTCAAGCCCAAATTTACCTTCCTTAATCACTGAGCAATATTACCAGGTAATTTATTAAGATTATTTTTAGAGGTCTTTTCAATGGACGAGAGAGCAGGCTTTTAGAAACTGTGTACATACCTACTCACTTATTAGACCTCTCTGATCTCCCATTCGTAGGAACTGCTGCTGCAGATACTATGCACTTCAAAAAGCTTTTAACTTTAGTTCTTTAGAAAAACACAAAGAAATCAAGCTGGCAAGATCCTTTACAACTTCGCTAGACAAAAAAAAAAAAAAAAAAAAAAAAAAATCTCACAGATGGAAGATGCATGCACTTTTTTTTTTTGACAAAGCCAGAAATCACACTTTGTCAAAATGTACTCACATTCCAGACATGAAAAGAGGATGCGGCAGAAAAACTAATAAAATCATGTTCAGTAAAGGAGGCACTCACCAAGGTGCAGGTATTTAAAGTCTATAAACATATTGTTTATATTGCTTGACTATATTGTTTAACAGCTGAGCTTACAATGATCTTTTGCTTAGCTCATAATCCAGTAACTCATTTTCTTCTAAACACCATGTTTGGGGGGTTGGGTTTTGTTTTTATTTTTTTACTTCCTTACTGTGGGTTTCTAAGGAGCAGGTGTTTGCTTTGTTATTTAAATAATTGTTTTTTTTTTCCTTTGAAACACTTTAAATCTCACAACTAAGCCACAATTCTGTGTGAATGCTTCTCTCTGGACTGCTATATAGTTGACACCAGACTTATTGTAAGAAACCTAAAATAATAAAAGACTTTTGAAATGTTCTTCTGAAAGTGGTAATTCAAAAAGTTGAATACAATTCTATCAACATTTCTAAATTGAAATAGGTCTTATAGAATTTCATTACAGTCAGAATAATAAACCAAAAAATCTTTTATGAAAAAAATTCTTCTCTAAGAACAAAAAACATGGCACCCTGGAAAATTCTGTCTAAATATTTCAATAAAGAAGGATAAAATGCTATAAATAGAGTAAATAAAACTTTTTATCAACAAAATTTCAAATATTTTTGATCCCTCAGTAAGAGATAATCTCTCTTTACAAGTTTATTAATAAATACATTTAGAGTTAAAATACAGTGTTGATGGGAGATAATTAAAAAAGCATTAAGCATATGACCCACTATAACCTCTGAGCTACACGAAGAGCCAAATCCTATACATAACACAATCTTAACATTCATTTAGCCAAATAAGCCTTTTTTTTTTATTACAACATTGCAAAATGCATTTGCTAGCAAATTGCTGTCTAGAGAAGGTGAGACTGATAGATAACATGAAGTCATGCTGCTGACAACAGAAATTGTAATTTAAAGTAGTGTAGCGTTGAGAATATGGAAATTCAATGTCAAGAATCTGTCCAGTTACCTCAAATATGTTACAAAGATGACTGTTACTCAAAAGTGTTTTCAGGACCCCTTAAGCCCTTTCAAATTAAATAATGGACTTTTTAAACCTGGTAAAACTCTGAGTAGCTTCTTTTAGTATTGTCTTGTTAGAAAGGTATAGTTCAGGAAAGATGCTTGCTGATATTAAAATTCTACTATTGCACATTTTGTTATCAGCACACAGATTAGTAACTATTATGTGTATTGGTTAAGCAATGATAAAGCAATGATAGAATTGTCTAATGTTCAAGACAAGGTACCAAAGTCTTACTTAATGCAAAGCTCCAGTGGAAATAAGGCTGCCAAATACTGAAGAAAATATCTGATAGATGTACAGTCTAGGCTTGGATCTCCCTCTTTTCCACTTACATGAGGCAGCCTTCACTATTGCAGCTCTACCAGCTCTAGACCCATTTGCCTAAACTGGAAACTATGCATTTAATGAAAAATAATTTAGCTAATGTTGAATATTGCTCCTCCACACTTATGGGCAAAAAGCTTTTCAAGGACTAGTTCCAATGGCAACAGACAACCAAGATGTTTGCAAAGTGGCTTATCATAACTGCTGTGCCTTGAGGGAGCCAGGAGTGCATCAGAGTGACCTAGAGCCAATGCAGGGGAACGAGACTTAGAACAAAACAACCAAGAGGAAGTTCCCCCAGTTTCCCTCCTTCTCTGTCCCTTTGGGCCTCTTCCCCAAGTCCTTTTGCAGAAGGAAAGCTCTGCTCTAAATGAGGGAATTGTCTTGAAGCTGGGACGTGCACAATGAAACTCTAGAATAATTCTCAATATATTAGTTATAATTCTCTTTTAACAGCACTCACCATGTAGATTTTCTTACAGCATAGCGAGAAGCATCAGTCTATGTTCTAGTAAACCTACTCAGAAATATATTTTAGTTATTTGTAGGGAAACCATGCTAAGACTAGGTTGACTAGGTAGTCTTAGACTTGGTTCTGTTATTTTAAAACATATGTCTCATATTAAAAAAAATAGATTCACGTGAGTTTTCACCAACCATACATATTAATATATGTATTATGCTTTGATTTACAAACTTAGGTTTATAAATGGAGACTGACAAAAGGAAAGTATCAACTGGACTGCTGCCTTCCAGACTTGCTCCTTTCAGGAGCTTGGGTTTAATACAACCAAGGACAATAGCTCAAAACTGCTATTAAGAATGCAGCAAAAAGCTAACAGAAACTCTTCCCTGAGGTACCCAATTGCTACAGTTTTCTCCTGTTCTAATTGCCAGTTGCTCTCTATGGAAAAACAACTCCCTATTTTTATATCTTAAGTTACACCAAAGCATGTTCAGCAGAATTCAACACCTTTAGGAAGAGCAAAGTGAACAGCAGGAATAGCTGAACGATATCTATTTCTTAACGCGAAACAAGATTACAATTCCCGTTTTCTATATTGTGACATCTAAAGTCAACAATTAGGATTAGGATGTGAGTCCTAATCTCTGAATTTGCTGTAGTAAACACTTTGAAAGAGAACTTATTATGTATTTATTATTAATCTATTTTTTTCATCAATAAATATCTACTAATACATCAAGGGTGTGTGTATGCCCCCCCCACACACACACAACCACGACTAGCCATGGTATTTTCAACTAGAACTAGGATATTTTCTTTCATAGCCCTTGACCTTACTTGTCGATCATCAGGTCTGGAAGGCTGGCTGAAAGGTACACGCTTTGGAGGCAGGATTAAAGATCTAGAGCCCACAATATTTGCGTGCATTCTAAAACCAGCAAAGTAACTTCCCGTCCTTGCACTGAGAGCTCGTACGGGGACGACAGAGTCTAATTTGCCATGGTGGGAATTTGCAATGTGTCACTCGCTGTGTATCACCCTGTTCAGTCATACCCATTTGCACAAAGGGGGACATTCACACTGTTTACTCCAGGCATTTAACTTCATGTGCCTAAGCAAGGACTCATTCCTCACAGCCCCGCGGTGACAAACACATATAGGGTCTTTCATATACAGATATGGGCAGACTCCTCTAGGGAGCAATTAGAGTGGGAACTTGCATCATGTTATAAATCACCTGCTGGGGGGCACCTACGACTCACTTCAGCTAGATCAGAATCCTCAGAGCCTAAATTAGGAGGCTAAAGATAGGTGCTGAATGAAATAGCACCAACAATGCCCCAAAGAGCACACTGCAATTTCACCCTTAGCCTGCTGAACACTTATTTGCCCAAATAAATCAGCCCTCAGAAATTATCCAGAAATGCACTAACTGCTTTGCAGATACTAAAGAGCAGAAATCCATAACCAGGGAGCTTTTTGCTTCAGTAATCCTTAATGGCTTTCACAGAAACTGATTAAACTAAAACGCTCAAAAATGAAACTATTTCCTGAGAAGCTGAAAATGCTGAAGAGACTACATGAAAGCTTTTAAGTATTTATATAGTCTCCTAAAATATGGGGAAATCATCCAGCTACCGTATTACATGACATTGCACAACCGAGCAGAGCATGCCAAATGGCAGCAATCCACGCTTCACAATTTGGGAAGTTCTTGTCACAATTGCTGCCAGATTTAGATTATTTGCACATGATCAGGAATTTGGTTTGCTTTTTACTCCCTCCTAGTTTAGGCAGAGAAAAAACAAAAAAGCATTTCTGATTTGCAAGCCATCTTTACTGTAGCTATATAGCTGTTTCCTAGGATTTCTAAATAAATCATTAATAAGAAAAGAAACTTGTGAATCATAAGGTCATTCTGATTACAGTATATAAAATATCTTGAAGCTTCAAAAAAAAAGGGAAAACAAGCTAAATTTAATATGATTGGTCTTTCAATAATCTTTTATCTTATTTTCGTAAGACTATCCCAATATATAAAGATAAAATCTAGCCAAGAGAGATATATCTGGGTCTATAGCACAGCTTGGTGATAAATGTACATATATGACAAATACTCTTAGTTTATTAAGATGCTTTCCCAGGTTTTTGCATTGCCTTCACCTCATTTGAATGAGCAGAGCAATGATGAACAAATGCCTTACTTGCATCAAAGTAAACGACACAGTTATGCATCCTGCTCCTTGTTGCTCTATGTAGATTGTGATCTTTATCACCTCTCATCACCTCAAAATTAATTCCTAAAACTGCAACCTTCAGTGCACTGTCAAGGTAATATGTATTTCAAAGTCTGCCCTCAGATTCATGCACAGGATCAGTGGAAGGACTACATCTTTGCACTCGTCTTTAAACAGTAAAGTATATGGAGACATATTCTTTACCAAAGCTAGACATTTAATTCATTTTACTTTTGGGAAGTTCAAAAGTTTGTCGCACTACAGTTTACAGATTATTTCATAGCAAGCCATCAGTGCTGCAGTTACACAGTAACATTTAACCTGCAATTTAAGTCTGAGGACTAATCTGGATATTTTACTGATATAATAGTTCTCACTGAGCAAAAACATGCTCTCTGACACTGTGTTGCAGTCCGATTGAGGCAACAAGCAGGTTTTGCTGCATAAACCTCAATCTATAACAATTACTCCACTTGAACTGGAGCAAGAAGCAGCAGGCTCATCTCTTCAAAAAGTACAGTTATGTCGTAATATCAAAAGTTAAGCATGAGTGTGCAGCACACACTGAGGTCTGCTTACTTATTTAGTCCATCTTAATTTTTTTTGGAGTAAGTCAACAAAACTTTCATCTGCTGCCAGCACAGTGAGTTTTGTCTGTGTATGATCAAAACATGAGCTTTACCAATACCTTATGATTAGGCCAAATTCCACAGCTGAATGAAATTGCATCTCCCATCCAAATGCAAAAAGAATCAAAGTCTCTTCTTTTTGCCAGCCATCATTGTCTTCTCTCTACATCACCACTGGCGCCTTCAGTACCTGGAGAAAAGCCAAAGCTTGAAGTAGATTTCCAAGGATTTTTTCAACAAAGTTATACTGCTGCCAAAAATATGACAAAAAGATTCTGTTTATCCACTGCCACTCACAGAGGGGAAAAAAAAGGTCTGTCCTATGGATTCACAAACCCTACAGAAACTATGCCCTGAGATTTTCCAAAGTTCTTTAAGATCTTTCAGAAAGTCAGATGAATACAATCTTGAAACACGTATTTAAATGCCTGACTCTTAAGTGTACATTTATTGCATGTCATCTGAGCCGAAGAGCTGAGATTTGTTGGGTGTCTCACTCATGTGTTGCCATACTGCTTATGACACTTGCACATTCGTTTGAATTCCTTTAAGCTCACTACACTTCTACAAGCAAATTGTCGTTGTTAACATCAGCGCTCTAGAGCTTAGGCTATTGATACAGATTCTCAACTATGTTTTCATTTGGGAGATGGAGGGTGGTCAAAAAATTCTGAACATACTTGAGGGTTTGGTATCAAAAATCTGCTCGACTTAAACAGAGTATGTCAATTTTTTTTTTTTTTTTAACTACAAAAACACTTTCAGATTTATTTCTTTTTAGCAGGAACACTCAATTTACTTAGAACAAAGACATCTGTGTTGCTGTGCTTCTAAAACAATGCTTGACTTACAAGCGTGCTTAAAAATTCCAAGTGCTAAGAACTACCCTTTGGGTTTAAACTCGATTATGCTTTTGTTAACATTGCCTGATACAAAGACTAGACTGTTAGTTTTCCCTTGAAACTCTCTTGTGTCTGAAGCACCAAGATCTTTTTTTCAGAGAGATGACAAAAAGAGAAATCTCAGAACAGAAAGGAAAAGGACTTAGAGGGAGGAAAAAAAAAAGAAAGAGCAAATTATATAAAGAGGGTTGGATTTGGAGGTTTTTGCTTGCCTTGACTGTGTGAAAACAGAATTCAGCTTTAGCAAGTCTACAGATTTATCTCCAGTCTACTTCAACAGCACTAATTCATATGGCTCGATTGGAACATCTAGATCAGTGTTATATGTTATTTCATGGCGGTAAAATACTATTAAGCTCCAAGTATGCAGTGAGGCCCAAATCCCAAGCTCCATGCATCAGCATGTACGAACACGCACATAAATAAGATTGTCACCTCAGAAAATAAGCCAGCAAAATTCAGTTTAACAAACACAAACCCATGATTCTGATGAAGTAATCTCTGAGTATTCCCATTCTTTAATTGTCTGTAAGTGCAACTCTTCCATCATGGCATTTGTAGCACACACGGAAAAGATTCAGGGTTGTCAGGTTTGGGTTGTCTTTTTTTATTTTTTTCCCCTCCTTTCTTTGCATGTAAAAGACCTTTTGTGCTTGAAAAAGCTTCATTGCACAGATGTAGATAGTTATGGGCTAGGTGAAAATAAGACCATGTTCATAGCTACCCTTTTTTGCCTAATGATCACAGAAAATGTGAGAATTTATTTGCATCTTTAAAGTTTCATTTTCACAGGAAGAAGAGTAGAGAAAAGGCAAAGGAGAAGCAGTATAATTTAAAAATAAAAGAGAAAATAAAATCTGCCATTTGTTGCTCCTGCCAATTGAATTCTGCAGTTGTTATTTCTATTTCTGGGCTTAATATATTCTGGCCTCGGATCTGCACAGTAATGTTTCCTAGCTTCCCCATTCATTGTTGAAAATAGGTTGCAACAGTAAATTGCTGTAATCAAGGATCCCTTATGCATCCCAGGAATGCCATATAACTAAAAAAAAAAAAATCTCTTCGTGTCTGCAGCTGTCCCTCTTGCCACCTTCCTTCTCTTACACAGATCCTGCTCTCTTGATGGCTTTGAAAATCGACCAGTTTGCAGCACGGCCTTTGCATGAAGCATCTCAGACCCGGGAAGCTGCAAAGTTTGTCTGCCACATACAGTACAAGACGCACGAGAGCAGTAAAAACACTCACACTAAAACTAAAATAAACATGCTAAACGCATTCCTTCAAAACCATCTTGGACATTAGACCGGCCCAGTGTCGAGTACCTTACTGCTTTTCCCTTTAGATTAAGATTTTCACCTGCCAAAATTATCTAAGAACAGCCAAATTCTGCCATGAGCTTATCAGCAAGACCTGCTTCTCTCCTGCCCCTTCTAAGCTCAATGCAAGCCCCACCCTGGCAGCCAGACAATAAAGCTGCAAATAACTTATTCTGATCAAAGCCCCATCTGCTTGGCAGGAGCAATTCAGCTGCACTTGTGGTTTTTGTATGGCTGCAGCTTCTGAATTGAATGATCCTTTCATTTAGATGGAAGTTTAAACAAAATATGGTAATTAGCATCAACCACTGTGGCTTTCATGGCTACTGGCTACAAAGACATCTCTAATAAAAGGACTTTCCTGCTTTCCCATCTAATTACACAACATTGCTGAACAATACAATTTAAATTTAAATCAGGCAGCTCTTTTTCTTTTAAGTCAGTTAACAGACTTCCTGCCTTACACCGATGGGCCAGAGGACAATTCCAAGGAATCCCACCTCAAAACATGTTCACTCATTTTTGTTTCATCTTCCTCTATGCAGTGTGGCCAAGGTTGTTAAAGCTTAGCTCTAATGCTGCAAATACAAAACTACCTATCTACCTTTTCAAAGGGAATGGGATTTTATACCACGGTAAAGTGAAAAATCAGATGTTACATAGTATTGAAGTTTTATTAGATAATAAAGATACCAATATGCAATGAGGAATGTTTTTAATGAGACATCCACAATACTTTAGTCAATAAAAATCTTTATAGGCACAATCCTAACTGATATAAACCAGATGATAATCGGTTTATTTAAACCAATACACATTTTTGTTTAGACACTATAATGTTTCATCACAATAAAATCAATAGTGGAAAATTCAATCTTAGAAAAAAAAAAGGATATAGGTACGTGTATATTTTTGGCAAACGGTATTTTACACACAGAGGTACATAGCACTGTAAGCCCCCAACCTTACAACTAAGCAAAGTTGGTCTTGACTTAACTTCTGGGTAGAAAGGGAAACCCCTGCTGGGTGACAGCAGGTGCTGCCGAAAAAGGCAGTGTCTCAGTGTCAAACACTTGGTAAATATTAGCCCACAAAAACTTACTGAATGCAAGGACTTAATCTGACCCCATGGTTGCCGATGAGCAGATAGGCAGGAATAAAACCATATTTTAAAGCCTCTGGCTGGGCTTCTGGGGATTTGGACACCTGAATTCCCTCAGGCTGCTCAGACCAATCCAACTAATGATTAATCCTGAAAACTTTACTTTTCTTCTCTCTGCCAAGGGAAACAAATAAGGCGAGGAGAAATATACGTGAGGGAGTTGGGTATTTAGTAGAATGAGTTACTATTTGAGGGAACAGTTTTGCTGTGTGTATAATAACTCTGAAATGTTAGTGAAACTCATTTTTAGAAACATAATTGGAAGGGAAAGCTCTAGACCTTGAAGTGGCATTCTTCATTAGCTCCAAAAAAACTACGGAAACACATGAGACTGAAAGAGGGAAACTTTCTGTTTAAATAACTCCATCTACTGCACCCTCCCCAAGCAGCTAAATCCCAAGGTGACTGGGAACTGGAATACACACACACAGCATTCCTCATTCACATCCGGTTATATAATTGAATAGCAAAACAGAGCAAGTTAAAACAGAAACTCTGTGTTAAATCCAATGTGACAGTGCCAGGCTTTCATAACCATCCCACAGAAATGGTCTCCTACTCAAACACTTTGGACATACTAACCTGGAAGCCCCTCTTGACCCACCCTACAGTAACAAAATAAGTGTCTCCAGCTACTCATAAATGATTATTTCCTTCTCTAGGCCTGAGCTACTAGTCTTGCACATCCCTCCTGAGAGCAGGAGGCTCATTCTCCAGGTTTCTCACCAACATAAAAGCCACATGGACTTATCTTACCACAAAATAACAGGCAGCTCATCTGCCAATCTAGCAATATTAGCACAAGCAAACACAAGCACTTTTCTGCTTTCCACTGAAAAAAACAAACATGTTGACAATTTAGCAGTGGAGAGGGAAAAAGAATGGAAACTGCAAAAACTACTTCTCAGCTTGAGACATCCAGCTGTCCCTTAAACAAGAAGCACTCGTAGCACAAAAGAACAGAAACGCTCCATAAATAACTGCTTTTCTAAGAATTATTTTTGCCCGGGCTTTTTGTCACTATATTATATTAAGGTACATTCAGAAGAGATGATAATAGATTCATGAAATATTAATAAGCTTTCATATTCTGTAAACAGACACTTATCGCCACGTGAGTAGAAAATATCTTACACGGGAGATGATATGACACTGTATATCCATATAGCTCTAAAAACACAAGAACTTCTCAATTCACTTCTGAACAGCTCTGAGAATTCTCTAGCTGATTTATAACTACCTCCCCTTCAGATGCTAAAGCCCATTTGCATTGTATATAAGATGTCCAAAGAGCAAGCAACCTTTTCCTTTAAAATTATTATTTATGAAACATTTTTCTGCAGATTAAGGTAACATTCTCATCCTTTCTAATGTCAGTCTCCTATGAAAAGACCAAATATCATCAGCCATTAACACTCTCCCATTAGCTTTAGCATTAAGCATTCTACAGTAACGTCAGGAAACTTATATGTAAACAATATAAGCTATATTGTTTATATACAATATAACAACTATAAACTACATTTATAGATTTATAACAATATAAAAACTATAAGCAATAGCTCTCAAGAAAAACAGTAAGCATATATGCTGTAACAAGACTGCACAGCAGAAATTTGTCTAGGATACAATGTTTACATGATATATAGTCGAAATTATGCCTAGCCATTATTTTTCCCAATGAATGTCATCCCTTGAGAGAGCTGTAGGCCTCATTCCAGTACATACAGATAGTATCTTGCTTTTGAAACCAAGTGCAGAAACCATTCAGCAGAATGTGAATTCAGTTTTGTGAGATAGTGAATAATTTATTTATTTAATAGTGGAACGCAGAAACAGGACTGCATTTCCCTCTCCCTCGACACAATTATTTATCAGAATAACTCACCTTCAATGGACTGGTTAATGCACAGACAGCTGCATCCACCAGCTCAAACACTCATCGTCGCTCTTCAGAGCTAGATAAGGATTGCCCACATTTTGCATTTTGTATTTGGCTGGCCCAGATAACCTCCCAAAGTTCCTTCCAACATAAAATAATTTATTATTCTAAGGACCTCTACACTGCAGATTCTCTAGGGAAAGAACATTTGTACAGAAAAAAACATTTGTATCAGAAAAAAGCTATTTTTGATTTTATATTATAAAAATAATAATTGTATGTATGGCTATAAATATGTAGAATTGTTAGTGGAAATTGAACATACACACATATACTTACGCCCAAGAAGCTAGCTGTCACTTTCTAGGCAGAGAAGCATTCTCACGCTCGGTTTGCCTTCGGTTTCATTTTCATGTATGTGATTACAGTAACCAGGTCTCCTGTGCTTGTTTTAACTATTGTATTAGGCTTGACAGGCCAAAATGGATTAACACAGGTAGCAGATAAAGGCAACATTATTTCATTAAGGGATAATAAATTTATTTTCTGCAAAATGTCATTAAAACATCTTAAGGGAAGATGAGTTATCTATCTCAAAATACTTCAGCATTACATTGCATTAAGGCATTACATTCACAGAGATTCATACCCAAGTCCGCCCCATGCCAGTGTCACATTCTGTACCACACTCATTGCAAAGTGCCTGAACTGTGTGGTCTTCCCAACTTTGAAAGGTCTGCTCAACATTGGCAGATATTCTAGCTGTGAATTTAAAGGATTACTACAATTTTTCAGCAACTCAAGTCACTTGCATTTTGCGTCATGCCTTGCAACACAGCACAGCAGAAAAGCATTGCCTGTCACATCGTATTAGTTAAATATTGAAGGACAGATGAGTATCCCACTTGAAAGAGACAGTGCTTAATCTCTAATCACTTCAAAGGCATCTCTAACGACTTGTCTTAAACTCTTTTTTACTTCAGTTTAGCTGCAGCTTTGATGTTCTTCCTGATCTTCATCTAACCCTTAGCTCAGGCACATATAAGCACACCAGGGCTTTTAGAATATGACGTGTACAGCTGAGCTCACACCCGAGCCACCAGCAGGCTCTCCGCCTATCTCCCTGGCTATCTAACTAGCTCCGGGTGTAATCGAGGCCTCTGCACGCTATGTGTTCTGCTGACAAACGAGCCTTTGCAGGTAAGACTCATGCCAAAGCAACACTAGAAGAGGAGAAAATAAAGAAATTTCATGGCATTTGCCTGTCCACGATCAGGGTAACATAACCTGTAGGGCAAAGGAAATATTTATGGATACTATTTACAAATGTTTCACCTTAACCATGCTAACTTTGTGAACTTGTTACACAAGCTATGCTGACAATTCTGTGTCCTCAAGGATTTATTCATGTTATTCTCCCAAATTATTTAAAATTAATAATCACATGCAAGCAATCGACATTTTTAACAGACTAATTTTTATTTTAATGCAGAGAGCTAACATCCATAGTCTAAGCTAATGTCCATAATACTAAGACAGATCTAGAGAGATGATTACTTTTATTCCAAAGATATTTCTTATAACTTGATATTACTGCAGTGCTATGTGGAACAGAAAAACAGTAATTGTTTGCTGTTCTCCAGAGATGCAGCTGCTAAATGTAAATATAGTTATTAACATATATGTGATAAATATCCACACTGTAAAATATGCGTATGTACACAAAGCATGGGTCAAACTAAGATTGAATGTAACTGGATGAAATTCTAAACATTTTCAGGATGTTTTTATTTCAAGGACACAGATCTCACATTTGCAAGCTGCTGGGAGCCTCAGAGCCAGAGGATTCACCAGTGGCTGCTCTGCCAGAAGAGGGGAGATGGGTCTCCTGGGCCCAGCAAGAGACTGGCTGAACCTCCGGGTTCCTGCCTTTCCTCCGAGAGTGACCTCCTAGGAATCATGTGTGAGACTGAGCATCAGTGCAAGGGCTCTCCCAAATGCTTAGAAAGCATAGCAATCTTCACGAAGTCAGTAACCAGTTTCCTTTTCTGTCACTTAAACATTTTTTTTTTTCTTCAGTGCTCAGAAATGTGAAATTTTAATATTTCACATGCAAACTCCAGAACCCTAGGTAGGAGTGTGGTATCTTGAGTGATTGTGCAAGAGAGTATCTAACTGCTGCTTAGTTCAGAAACACAAATATGTGTTTTAGCCTTTTGAAAATTCAGGCAGTCAAATCTGTGCGACATAACCAAAGTATAAAGGCAAGTTACTCAGCAGCTTACATGCCGAAAACCTCCCACTAGTAAAATGATCTAAAACATCCAATTTCTGAATATCATATGGAAAAATGTAAAAGGTTTTAAAGCACTGCAACATCCCAAGCAATAGAAGGCTGTTATGTAATCCTTTTTTGTTTTGGTTGATATTTCATATCTAACCAATAAGTCCCATGTCCAGTCCCATTAAGCACTCTTCCAGCATTCCTACTACTTACCACTTCATTGCAGTGTAACCCTGGTGTCTTCCCCCCCTTCTCCACATGCGGATTGTACCACCTCCCGTTTATTTAAGGCACATCACTAAACAGAGGTCTCTCCTTTGCTCTTTCAAAAAGCTGTGAGTTATCTGGGGTGTTTATAACATGCATTAAAATATTACACACAGATTTTGAAAGCTTTTATGAGAGATACTAACTTATGTTTCTGCTCTCACTTCACTATGACTCGCACTAAATTTTCACATAAGACTATCAACCTCAGCAAGAGCCATATGCACATAACACATTGCAGAACAGAATCCCAAACCATCACAGAATGAATAGTAATTTTTCACAGCAAAGGACTCATCAAGTAACCTGTCAGCCAGAAATGATTTACTGAAATAACTGATGAACAACCAAGTTCTTTGCAATCTGCTTGAGAACAATGTGTAAAGAGAAAATTAAAAACGCATACGGCTCATTCACTAATTCACAACTGCTAATTTATTCCCTGAGCTACAATGTCTTCTAAGCCCGAAATGCAAATAATTGTGCTTCCCAAGTCCTAGTAGTATTCCAAGCAGATGGCTGTAGGAGTTTGACTCATTTTCTTGTTTACTTTTTTTCCACTTGCTTGTTGTTTTTAATTTGAACTAATTCCTCCCCAAGTACAAGGATACAAATAGACAAGGAATTTTCATTTGTGTATTTGCAGTCTATAATAGCCACATCTCCTAAACTTAAGTAACAGTGCAAATTTTGTTATGGCATGTAGTAACTGGCAGAAGACTCAGAGTAAACATTAGATTTTTTTTAAATGTTGAATACTCTACATTATGTCATTTAGGGTGTTTCCGCGAATTTTTAAGGTTTTGTAAAATTGAATATGGGCTTTAAATGCTCAACAGAAGAAAAAAAAAAAAAAGGCAATCTGGAGAATTAGTGTCTTGAAGAAATGGAAGTGCTTGGCTTCCATCTGTGGGCAGTTGACCAGATGGTCTAAGCACAATGCTGAACCAGGGGCAAAAGGTCCTCATCAGGGGCAGAGTTCTCAGGCAGGGCAGCGAGGCTGCTGCCTGTGCGACAGTCGCGGCAGCAGCTTCGGCGCTGGGCAGCGTCCCTGGCAGGAGCAGCGCCCACAGGCAGGTGCCCTGGCCTGGTCCTGGCCACCGCCAGCTCCTGTGCGGCTGGAGGTGGCCCTGGGGACTGCCAAAGGCACCTGGGGCTGCACTGTCACCTCCAGCGGGGCCCTCCGAGCCAGGCTCAGAAGCTGCTGCTGTCACTCGTGGCACAGAAACGGCCTGACAGACATCGGTCATTTTAAAGAAGCTGAAACACGTGCCCAAACAGGATCCAAAACCCTGGAAATAAAGGACACAGAGCTGCAAGAAAACACAAAAAATTCCTCTCCACTTCTGAGTTAAGAAACCCAAATGATGACTTTCCAGGGGACAGCATCTCTGTCTGCTCTTGGGTTAAGAAACCTTTAACCATTGCCTTCCTCGCTTTCTCTTTAAACTTGAGAATATACATCATTTTTCAAATCAGGACAATAGTAATATGAATAGCAGGTTCCTGCTGCAAAACTAAGAACTAGGTTAAGGAAGCTCTTTTGAAGAGAAGAAGAGGGAAGAGAGGAAAACTGGGTTCAACTGAGACTGAGCATTATTTGATTGGATTTTTTTATATTAATTTTGTGTCTTAATAATAAAAGAACTCATTTTGTGGACTCCAGTTTAAAACCACAGTGCAGACAACTGGATTGCAAAATGCAGATAATTGAATTTCTGTATGTTCAAATACCTAGGAAAATCTACAAACTTCAGGAAATAAGTCATCACTGCTATAATTATAATTTAAGTAAGATTCCACCTGCAGATTTAGAACTCATCCTTTTTATATATAACTGAATGTGGCTGCGAGTATCAGAGTCACCTTGTGGAGGTTCTGAAGGTGAGAAAACCACAAAGGGAAGAAAAACAGTTCTGTCAGCATCAAGGTACAATCAATAGCATCCCCAATTAAACAATCGGTGCCACAGAGTACCATTCACAAGTTTTTAAAAAAACATTTTAAATTGAATTCTTGAATAATTTAAAGCTATCCACTTTAAAAAAAGAAAAAAAAAAAAGAAAAGAAAAACATTAAGGAAAGGCTCCACAAGATATTGACAACTTTTATCACCTTCAGCTGAACCGAGTTGAACTGAGCCTAAACTTGCAACATTTATAGAAGCAAATTTAAAAAGTCTATCACAAAATCAAAGATTTATGAGATTTCTTTAAAACATTTCAAACCAAACGCTGTCATATAATTATATACTAGCAGATTCTGAGTCCACCATGCACCCTAAATAAAGCTGCTCATGGAACTATTTACTGGAGATGCAGCTCCAGTGGGACTGTACTGCATAAATATGCACTTCTTTCCTTCTTGTCAACATTTACTGAAATTAAGCTAAAATAATGTGCTCTGGCCCTGATACTGTCAGTAGAAGGCAAGGCAGTCATTAAATACTAAATGAATTCAAAAGGCAAGTAGTCCATGAATCACAGACATGGTTAATTTTGAATTTTGGAAGATATACGATTAGAACTTAATAAAACTTCTTATACATTTCATAAGCCATTCCTAAAAAATACTGATCACATTATAGTTTAGCAATTTCAATATTTCAAACATTATTTAATTTTCTAGTATTTCATTTTAATAGTTACTGGAAAAGTTCATTGGTACATCATCTGATTACTAAACATTTATCTTCAAGTGCTCCCAGAAAGCAGCAAGCCCGCAGCTACTGCATTTAAAATTTCCACTAATTTCAGACCTCCAAACAATTGACACTAAGTGTCCTGTTTTCTGTTGGGTGCCCAACCATCGGCAAAGGCTTCTAGAAGGGCCCCCAACTCACAAGAAAGGGCAAGTCACCCCGACGGACAGTCGTTATAGGGGTAGCTGTGCATCTCACACACACACACACACACACACACACACAGAGCAATGCGTGTGGCCACTGCCCTCTTCAGACAGCAATGCCAAATCCCTCACTTCAGATGAGGGATTCACCATTTCCATACATATTATTGCACACAAAATTCTGTAACTCTGAAAACTGCAGTAAACATATGTTTCAGCATGGCACGTCGGCAGTCCATGGTAACACGCATTCAGCAATGACACTGCAGCCTGACCTCGCAGGAAACGGCCAGCTGAATTACTAGCTCATCCTACTGCAGCCATCGCTGCCTCTGCACGTTTCATTTTGCAACTGCTACCTCATCACAACCACCCTACAATATTAGAAACACTGAAAGAGCCCAATAAAAACAAGTACCAGCTAACATCCTCCAAAAACCTCCTGCACTGCACAAGTGTCTATCTAAACAGGCCTAGTGGCAGTTTTATCTTAAAATTAAATTTTAACTCTCCCCTGCCAGGTCTGGGGGTTGTCCCTGCTTTGGGTTTCCTTGGCCACCTTCGAAGCCTGTTAACGAGAGCCCAGGTGGGTTTTTGTTTAATTCTGGCAGGAGAGGATACCTCTTCTCCTCTCTGAGCTGTGGCATAGAGGAACAGCAAGGTGTGAAGGCCTGCTGGGGGTGGCCTGGTTAAAGCCACATTTCTTAACCCTTTCCTCCCTCTTCGCCAGTGCAAAGAGCAGAGCTTACACTGTGCAGGAACAAAGTGACGCCATGGGGGGCACCAAGAGCTTTGTGAACGCACGAGATGATCCCTTCTAAAAAGACTTGAAGAGTCTAAGAGTCTTCTCTGACTTCTTCTCTGTCTTCCGGATTTGGGCACATACTTTTCACATACATTGCTGGCTTCAGCTCTTGGACAAACATTTCAGGACAATATGACTAGATATTGCGTGGGATTGGTTAAAACAATGGAACTTTTTTCTTCTTGCCTGAATCTGTTCTTTGCTAAGATTTTACCCTTGTTTAATCTCTTTTCAGTTTTACAAATGTGACTTAGAACCATCACTGCTGTTCCTCGCCACCTCACACAATTGCACAGAATCACAGAATGGTTGAGGTTGGAAGGGACCTCTAGAGATCATCTAGTCCAACCCCCCTGCTCCAGCAGGGA
>JAYECN010441600.1:0-21804 GCA_035222435.1 Microcambeva ribeirae | reverse complement strand
TGATCAGGTCTCCTCTCAGCCTTCTCCAAGCTGAACAGGCCCAGCTCTCTCAGCCTTTCCTCATAGGGCAGATGTTCCAGGCCCCTGATCATCCTTAAAGCCTTGTGCTGGACTCTCTCCATCAGATCCACATCTCTCTTGTACTGCATCTTCAGTTCTTTCTTAGCATAACATCTGTAGTAAGTTATTTTCTATGGTGATTTTAATGCAGCTGATCTTTTCTTCATAAGCATTGTTCTTGCTGCTCTCTAACACAGGTTTACTGACTTGGGACATTTTTTTCTCTAATGTTTTTTAAACTGTAAACATTCCCTGAGGCACTTGAAAGCCCTCTGATGTGGTAACATCCACAAATTTTATAAGCACACTGTTTTGCAAACCAAGTTATTGATTAGGACCCTCACCTCCACTAAGTGTCCTCCAGTTTGACAGCAGACAACAAGAGCTGCTCCTTTAGCTCACTGTGCCTTCAGCTTTTAGTAATTCTATCCAGATTCATGACTACCAACCTCCACCTGAGCAACAGAAACAAATGAATAACACATTGGGAATGACATGAAATACATGAAATGTTATTCTCCATTGTATTTTATTTCTTACGGCTGAGAGAAAAAAAAAAAAATCTATCACATAAACATAGTGCTGTTAAGCCATGGGGTAGGGACCCTAGATCTGAGCTAGATTTTCTTTAATTTGAAAAAAAAAAAAAGACGTTGTTTTTCATGGCACTCACATGTCTCCATAAAGTCATGGTATTTGTTTTAGTTTCTTAGTAAGCTAGTTCCTAAGATGGGAAGGAGGTTCTGTGGAATTTGTCAATGAACTAGTCTTAACGAGGGTGTCCATCAGGGCCATCATCTCTACCCCATCCCATCTCTCACCCATCCCTCAGTGCTGGGGATGTTAGGGAGACAGAATCTCTCTCCTGCCTTTGAGTAACTAGAATTATCCAGAAGCTTCTTAACGTGGACCAGGGTGCTGAGGAGAATTCCTGAGCTGAAAGGCTCAGGCCTCAGTCAGTCTGTAACTCTTAAGTAACAGCTGTATAGCAAAGATGATTAACTTATATAGTTCCATATATTTGGAAATATGGGATTCCCTGGGAGCATATAACCATTGCAACAAAGTGTTTTGAAAAAGCTCCTCAGATTCAAGACAGAAACTGTGATTAAAAAAAGAGAAAGACAAAGACTGGATCCCAGAATAGAAAATAGCATACACGTTTTATATATGTATATAGATGAAATGATTCCATAATTCACTTATATTATCATATTAAACACCAGTCAGAAGTACATGAATATTGGAATACTTTCTACCCTAATCTGACCCTGGTATTATAAATATTTTATTCATTTTCTTATCTTCTGTTCCAGATTCCAATAACTGTGAAAAGGAACATTTTGAAATGGGTATGAAAAGTAATCAGAATGTCAGGTAACTGTCTTTTTTATACAGAAGCACTGGCCACAGAAATTTATGCATGTATTTAGAAAGTTTGTCATATTTAATGCTAATGAGAAACTTGTTTTAAAAAATAAAGCAAGTTTCCTTGTAGATAATAATTCCGAAAGTTGTAAAGGATTCTCTTAAACTTGAAAACAATTTTAAAAAGTGGAAAATTTGTGCATTTCTGTTATTCTGTTGTGCTTTTCCAGAAAATATCAATATTTACAAACTTATCTCGCTGATCAACAAGAAATTGTTTAGCCTCCAATTGGATATTAAAGCTACTCAGTGGGGTAAAATAGTGAGAACAGGTTTAAAATTACCTCAATAGTTGTACCAATTTTGTTTTCAGATATTGTTTTGTTACTATTTTAAAGTAAAATTGAATGAAGTATCATGTTCTTTTTTGAAGCTAGCTGCAATGAAAAGTATTGAGCATGGGTATGTATGGGGATTTTGTAGAATATGAGTGAGTTTAACAATATGTCATTTTAACTGCAGAGCTGGCACTAAGGAGCCAAAGATCCCCTATGTGCGACTTGAACGCCTGAAGATGTGTGTGTCAGAAGCGGGAGATCTGCCGGTGTTTAGGCTGCAGCCACAGGAGAGTGAGCAAGAGGGCACTTTCCTCCTGATAATTGAATGTGGGTCCCAGTCTTCAAGTATGGCAATAAAAGTGAGTGGAATTTGCCTGAAGGTTTATTTGTTTTCTCCCTGCTTTTCCCACTGTCTTGTACCTTCAGTTACTAGCAGTTGTTATATGCTAAGCAAAACAGTTTTGTGATGGGCTGAGTAACATGCGCATTTAGAGAGAGGAAGCAGCTTTTGTTGGCTGTGTAGCTCTGTGTTATTTCCATTTCTGAGAAGTCATTTGCTGGGATTGGGTAGCTGATAAGTTGTTTGTCAGAATACAAAAACATGGTTCTGTCTTGTTGTAAATGTAGGCTAAATAGCTTAAAACTCCTGAATGCCTATTCAAGCATGATATCTTTGAATGACTGGACTGATTCCAGAAATTAGTATAATAGATTATTTGAAGTTTAAGCCAATATTTCTTCAGTAAAGTTTCAGGTGAGAACAGAGACTGTAGTCGTTATTTTGAACTGTTGCCTGTAAAACTTGCATTTGGCAGAGATGCTGCATAGAATATAGTTATTTTAAAGAGCAAATATCATTGGCCACTGTCCTATTTCTATTTCTTATGATATGAAATCTGTACAACTGTCTCACTATGCTATTACACTGGAGGGATATTATTTAGAGGAGGCATTTTGACCAAGCTAACTTGGCCAGCCTGCAATCAATACTGAGCTGAGCTGCTGAACTCCAGTGCCTTCTCTACCAGAGGTCACTGCCAGTTTGTCTGCAGGTAGCTGCTACAGTTGTATCCTTGGTCATGAAAATGATCGTGATGTGATTCCAATTTCTTTTCCCTTCAAGATAAATAAAAACAGTCTTTCTGAAGGACCAAAATCCAAAGAGGAACCAGAAGACAGAAAAGTCCCTGCTACTCAGACTGCAGGACACATGATGTCTCCTCCAGCAGATCCTCTGTCAGTTGATCAGAAGCTCAGCAATGGCAGCTCCCTCATGAAGAAATCTCCAGTGACTCAGGAAATCAATCCAATTGAAAATGAGGATTTCTGTGCTGTGTGTCTTAATGGAGGAGAACTGTTGTGCTGTGATCGCTGCCCCAAGGTGTTCCACCTCTCATGCCATGTTCCAGCTCTGCTCAGCTTTCCAGTGTGAGTAGATGTGACATTTCCCTAATGTGTTCAGTTTTTGCTTGCCTCCTTTTGAATTTATGCTCAGGAATGTGTTTCAATCTTAGAAATATAATCATTGCATCAATCACTTGTCTTTTTTTCTTCATTTTTAAAATTTTTTTCTTAAAACTGGAAGAATTAGCTGACATATTATGAACTCAATAAATTATTATCAATAATAATTCCAACCATGTGTGCTCTTTCTGCAGTTAGCCAAAAGGATCTGCGACCTGAGCTTTAAAAACATTCTCTCAACTTACTTGAGACAAGTAAAGCTCTGGCGTGATCATGAGACGTGTGTTGTAAAGATCAGCTCTTCCCTGCAAGAACAGAGGCTAGCAAAAGGTCAAGTGTAGTAAGGGAGCACCTATTCAGTTTTTCCAACCATGCAATTCAAGCATCAAAACATACAGCTTTAGATAACCTATTCTCTTAAATATATGCAAGGTCATGCTTTTTAGGGAATTTTGAAGGAATTTGTGCTCACGTTTAGGACATAGGTTTCCCTAAGACATACAGATATTAGCAAGTTGTTATAGCCAAATGGTATGTGGCAAGGATACAGAATAAGGTACGTCTTCACATACTAAACTTGAAAATTGAGACTGGTTAAATATTATCTGCTGAACTCTGTTATAAATCATAATTCTGAACTCTGTTATAAATCATTACCAGGTGGCATCCAGAAGCTACTCCATTTATGCCAAGGCAAATCAAGTGTCTCAGCTGAGCAAAATGCCTTGGGGGTTGCTAGTTTAGAGATTGCGGCTTGTTCTTTCTGTTCAAAAGACATGAAGTGCTATCTTTTGTCCTTTCACTCTTTGCTTAAAGAGCTAACTATTTATTAAAGCTCTGGTATCAAAATACTGTGAAAAGTAAGTTCTCCTTGTAAAATAAACTCCCTAAGGCAAGTTAGGTTCTCAGGAATTAAACTAGATCGTATTTCTTTATGATCCTTAATCTAGTTAAGGATCTTGTAGAAGTTGCATCATTAAGAATTTTATGAGGACAAAAGAGATTTCTGAAAATGGATTTATTAGTAAGGATACTTCTGCCCTTGCTGAGTTATATCAGTTTGGCGGTGTGTTGCATGCACATCTTTTTATAACAATCTTGATTTCTGTGATGTATTTCTTAACAGATCCATTTTTCTTTAATGATCCAGCTGTTAGCTAGTTGATGGGTTTTTTTCATTTTCTAAGAAGAGAACATTTCAATATGTACAGCTGCACATGTTCTTTGTAAGGATTTCCAATTTTTACATTTTTTTTCTTTTACTCTATACCAGAATAAGTGCAATGAGTAGAAACTGAAATACTACTGATTAGATTTAAATCTCTTGGAGAGTGTCTGGTACAATGGACTTAAGACTGCTATTCTAGTACTGATTAAAAATTAGAATTGTTTCCAAATACCATGCTTTCTAAGATTTGTTGCCAAAGTAGTTGGCAAAATTTGAGAGAAGTTCTTTGATTTGTTGTTTTGCAGGGGAGAATGGGTTTGTACACTTTGCCGTAATCCAGTGAAGCCAGAGGTAGAATATGACTGTGAAAATACACGTTACAGCCACAGTCATAAAGCACAATACGGCCTTGATGAATATGACCAGAAGGTGGGAATAACTCAATACTGTACTTTATAGGAAAAGAACCTTATGATCTCAGTATACAGCTTTGCCTCTTATAACTGTTCTGACTTGGTACTGGAACATTTCAGACGACAGTAAATATAACAGAGGTATTAATTTAATGTTCAGTTATATCATTCTCCTCTTTCTAGAAATTCTTGTTTAATTTTACAATGAGTTCCATGTTACAGAAAGATGAGACTGACAGATCTGGAATCCCTTTTCTCCCCTGAACAGGGAAGGCCCACTCAGCAGCAGCAGAGCAAGCTTCCATGAATCAACTTTGCCTGGCTCTCTGCCTCTTAAACTTTTTCATTTAAGACTTGGCATCCTCTCAGACAACTACTTAGGGCAGTTGCAGTGATACTTCTTTTTTGTCATGTGGACAGCATTTGACTCTCAGTTGGACTGGAATCATCGGTTCACTTCATATGGACCATTAGTAAACTTTAAGATGATGTTCAGGTGCTGTTAACCCAGCCCAGATGAAAGCTTATGCTGTTTGCTCCCCCATTACTAGTTTCCTCTAATAAATCTCTCATGAAAAATAGCTTTCCTTAAAGTCCACTTGGTACCAGGAAGCAGGAGGTTCCAAATACATGTCCTGTGTATGTGAGTGACAGCTGGACAGGGAGGTTAAGTCCACACAGCTGGGTGCAGATGCTGAGCTTGGTCCTGCACTAATTAAATCTGTGATTTGATGCTAGTCTGGTCTGGACTCTCTGTGCAAAGACAACAGCAATAGTTCTTAAAGCACTGCAGCCCCATGGCAAGGCCTGAGAGCCTAGCCAAAGTACCACACTAATTCATCTGTGCCTAGAGGGTTGAGACCCTGTCCATATAGGGTTGAATATAAATTTTGGAGTTCCATGTAATCCTTGTGTCTCTTGGCGCTGGGTACAACTAGCCAGAAATAGCTGTGATCTGAGCATTGATTAATGAAGGGTTAATTAGAAAATGGAGTTAATTCCCTTGCTCAGTTCATAGTTGTGGCTTTTGAACTGCTTTGCAGCACATTTCTTGGCCTCAGTGAAAAAAAAACAAACAAAAAATGGAGGAAGAGTAGTTTAAGTATTTTGCAAGGTAATGTTAATGATGAATGATTAACAACCATTTTCATACAGTGCTTTTAACTACATAACCTATACCTGCTTATATGAAAGGAATATGAACAGTGAAACATTTTCCATTAAATTGTTTCCACACTGATGTTGCTGTTCTTTTAGTTCAGAGCCAAGAAAGAGTGAGTACAGAAAGGAGACAGGGATGAATTCTGAACAGTTTCCATCTAATAATGAAAATAAGTTTTCAGGAAAGATGCATGTATACAGACTGAGAAGAAGAAAAAAAAAAGTTAAGCCTTCTTTTCTTCCCTATTGTCCTCCCTTATTATTCTCACTTTCAAAACTGCTAAAATGCTATATGGTGCCCCCAAGTTAGTGAGGTGTGCCATCTTGCATCAGAAATGCATAGGCTACATAAAACACCCTTTATCATTAGTATGGATTAGCTAAGGGCAAGGGCAAAACTTGCTTGCTTTGAAATAAAACATTTTTCTCATCTGGGTTTTACAGAAGTGTGAAAAGTTGCTGCTTTCCCTGTTCTGCAGTAGCCTGAGCCTCCCATTCCATGAGCCCGTCAGCCCCCTGGTAAGTTCTGCACGCTTGTGGGCTGGGGGCATCCAGGCAATACTGTGGTGCTGCTCACAAGTTCTTCCTTGGTCTCCCCACAAGATGTTCACTCGCACTCTTCCTCAGCAGTCTTGCGTTGCAGGGGTAGGTGCCTTCCTCTTGCAAGGGATGTGGAAGGTGCCAGTTCAAAGGCAGGTAAATTCTGGCAAATGTTTGTGGGCCAGGTTTGAGTGTTAAAGATGCTTGCAGGACACTAAGGTAAAATGAGGTGTTCTAGTGATTAGAATTGTTGACCTGCTGTTTGTATGGAGAATGTTACTGTGCCATAAGAGAGGTCTGCTTTAGAAATAACCCTGGCTCAAGTTTTGATCCAGAACAATTTAAGGAGCAGCAGTGGGTGCCCATTGAAATAAATTTTTGCTAGACTTTAAAAAGAGAGTGTAGCATGATATTTTTAGTCACTCTAGACAGACTGCTTCCCACAGTGTCAACTGACAGTGTCTCTGCACATTATTTTTATATCAGCTAATTGTCTGTTTTATTGATTATGTTTAAATGACAACAGCTATATCATGGGATAAACATTAGGAAATGCAAATAGAATAGTCACTGAAGTCTGCTGTTTGTGAGATAATCTTGCAAGCAATTTTTTTTTTTTCCTCAAACCTGAAGAGGTAAGCAGGAAGATGATGTGTAAGTACAGATTCTAAGAGAGACCTTTATTCCTTGCTCTGCAAGGAATCTTCTCTGGTTAGAAGTCTTCTATCCAAACTTGGATAGAAGACACTGGGGATTAGATGTTTGAATTAAAAAGGTTACATCTGTTTACTTTTATTCTTATTGCAGGCTCGACATTATTATCAGATCATAAAAAAGCCAATGGATTTATCAACAATACGAAAAAAGCTGCAAAAAAAGGACAAATCCCACTATTCGGCTCCGGAGGAACTCGTGACTGACGTGCGTCTCATGTTTTGGAACTGTGCAAAGTTCAATTACGTATGTATCTAATATGCGTGGGCAAGAGTTCATCAGCTGGAGCATCGCTCTTTCAGGCTGTCACAACTGATGTAACTGTTGGCTCCATTGACATCAGATGTGTGTCTGGGATAAACAAAGTTTTGGGGTTTTTTTTAATTCTTTGGAAATTATATAGATTTATTAATGACAAAAGTTCTGTTTCTGAGATCTGGAGCCATGTATGGTTATAAAATTAAAGAAGGATGGCTTAGCTGCCGGCTTTCTGGAATGATTTTGAGCTCATTGTGAGAAGCCAGGCATATCCAGCAAAACAGCTAGCAGAAGGCAGGTGCATAGAAATTCCCGAGCAATGAAGATTGCTTTTCTTTCTAGTCCATTGCACATCTCTTCTCTTACAGATGCAGAAATGTTTCCCTTAATAGCAACATCTGTTTTTTACTTACACTGACAATGCAGAGGCACTAATGGTCTGTAGAAAGTGCATAGGAGACTAATGGGGATGTAGCAAACAGAACGAAGGCAAGATGGTAGGGTAGAGTAGGAGCCTCTTTCTGATCCTTGGTGACTTCCGTGTGCAAAACCAGTAACTGATTATTTATTCTCTTACAGCCTGATTCAGAGGTTGCTGAGGCTGGACGATGCTTAGATGTATTCTTTCAGGGTAAACTGAGGGAGATTTATCCAGATAGAAATTTTCCTTCGATGCAACAAGAAGACTCTGATTCCGAAGAGGTGGAGAGTCACAATAACAAAATGCCCTCCAAAGACTTCCAGTGGCCGTCATACGGACAAGAGTGTGTTCAGCCTAAAAGGAGACGGCGCCATGCTGTAAGAATGCAAAAGCAAAAGCATTGGGTTGCTAAGTGGCCAGCCTGCTAATTCTGTTTACAGCTACTGATGAGAAGTTTTGACAGGGCCGTATGGGAAAACTGTCAAGTTTCTATCGCATCATTGTCATCAGTTCTCCAACTTTGTGGGATAAAGTGCCAGTTGTGTATAAACGTGTGAGCTTGAACAAGTGAAATCTCTCAGGCCACACAGTTATTTTCTTGGCAGAAAAACTTTTTTTTTTTTTTTTTTTTTTCCAAGTCTAAACTCTCTAGCTATTCACTATTTGTTTCCTTTGTACACAGGGAAATGAAAAAAATAAAAGAACGATGTTTCAGCCAGCTAACAGCCTTCCTCAAGTATGACCTCCTGAAGATACCAGATTTGTGCTGAGGAACCCAGCAGCATAACTTGACAAAGTTCAGGTGTGTGGAAGGAAAGCAAAGCACTCTCAGGCTGTTAACTTGACTTCTCCTAGTCTTTTGACCATATGCCTTATGTCTAGATCTTAGGGATAGATAAGAGATGCAAACTGCTTGAATCTGTCAATATTCCTTCTATTAAACCACATACATGTTTTGCAGTGTTTACTCTGAAGTACTGCTGTTTTGGTGACAAACAATGGTGATTAATAATAAAAGTAACATGTTAATATTTAATATTCCTGTACCATTTTATAATCTGTTTAACATGACACTTTTATAGAGCACAGGTAGCCATGTAATAATCTTATAACCTCAATGTGAATGTTGGCCATATTTTATGATAGATACTGTGTGTGGTCATAAAAGACTTAATCCTGTTGTTTTATTCAGTGATTTTCCTGAGAACTTCACTGAGTAAGGCCTATGGGATATAGTCTAATGTGATTATCTGATTAGTTGTTTCTTTTGAAGCAGAGCATTTTCATTAAATTACAAAAGAGCGAGTGCTAATAGTGCTAATATTAAAGCTCTGTGTGAGCTAATTCTGAGTGCATGCTGGATGCTCTGTTTGCAAAGAATGATTTTCTAGTATCTAATTCATGCTCTGTAAAGCAGTGTGGGATTTCTTGGGTCTCAGAGGCAATGTTTTTATACAACCCAACTAGTTGCTTTTCTTTAAAGCAGCTTTGGAATTTAGTAGATTAACTATGAAACAATTTACATGGTTATGTAAGTGCCTGTAAAATAATCATATACTCCCATTTTTTCCGTTGGCTATTTTTTGTAGTTATGATTGCTAATAGACTTGGAAGGTGATGATAACTTGTGTGTATAGAAGCTCATACATAATGAAAGGATATCTAAACCTAATTTTCCTAAATTACACAATCTATTGGCAGAATAATACCAAGGGCTGGAATAGCAACTTCACTGTTCACTTGAGCAAAAGGTTGCATGCAATTGTAAAGACTGAAGGGTGGGATAGGTAAGAAAACGTGATGCTTGATCAGAAAGTAATAGTTTGCAAGCTGCCTCCCACCTGTTCCAGAAGCAGGTGAGCAAGATCTTCTCTCAGCCAGTGCTTGCTTCCTGTGTGTATGTCGTGGGGGTGGGACTGTCGTCCTCCATACTTCTGTCCAGTGCTGTAAAGATGGGCCATGGTTTGGCTCTGAGGGAAAAAAAGAGTTGCTGCAGATCCCATGCACAGTTAAAGCTCATTTTAATTAGTTTCCTGTAAATAAAGATGATATTTTCAGCATAGTTTATAAGGGTTATTTGGTCTGGTAACAATGTATGTTATTTTAGATAACACTTTAAAGTAAAGGTTTATCTATGAAATAATAAGACTTGAATGTTATATTCTGCTATCTATATGACTAACTGTTTCCCTTTAACTTGGTAGTGACCTGATATTTTCTTTGCTTTGAAAAAATAAGTCTGGATATTGTACAAACTGACTGAAAAACTGAGAGATGATGGGATGCTGTTTTATATTTTCTGGATGTGAATTCCTTATGTGTTTGCTTTCTATCAAATTCATGTTCTCAGAAAAGTAAGTGTCTTGCCACAGGGAAATGAGTGCAGTTTGTGACTAATCACGCATATCTGTGCTGCGGGTATTCCCTTTTCTTAGATGGTAATTAATTCCTCCACCAAAGACCTCTTTTTACCATTAACAGTGCAAAAATTATATGCTGTGTAGCCTTCACCTGGGAGCAAAGGTAAAAATGGGAGAGACTAGGGTCTTATCAGTACTTTTTTCCTGCAAAAGCAAAGTCAACAAGAGCCTGCTTTTATTTCTTAAGTGTTGTACGTTTGTTAACTGTGCCACTAGTTTTGGAGAACAGCTCTTTTAATCAAGTTTATCCAGGGTATATTATGCTTTTATAAAAAAATGAAACATACCAATTTGCTGACACATATGTACAGTCATTTGAATGAATTCTGGCAGGATTTTAAGACCTGAGCACCCTTGAGCATCCAGTAGCTTCATGATGCAGCATATAAGATACAAAATCACCCATCAGAAAAGGTGCTTGCTTGTGATGTCTGTCTGCTGCCACCAGGCACCAGTCCCATCGCCTTCCTGAGATGTTGAAGTTCAGCTACATGTGAGTAGTGGCACTTACAGGTACAAAAAAAGAGTGGCTCTTCGAAAATTAGAACACCCTGTGTGGCCCAAACACAGGTGAAAGGCTTGGTAGTTTGTTTTTCTTCTATCATGTAGACTGCCTCACAATCCAAAGTATTGAGGAAGAGGGGTGGGAAAGAATTGCTGAAATTTTCCATTAGAAGTAAGTATAGTAGAAACATCTGCCAGGAACACTGGGAATCCCAGGCAATAAACTAAGCTCCTGGAAATGCAACCAAGGTCAGAATTTTTCGCTATGTCTTTGGTAATGGGTTAAGCAGAACAGGAAAATCCTCTTTGTGTTTAAGCAGTTGGAAAAAAGATTAATTACACTCCAGTAATAGGTCTGTAGAAGAAGAAATGACAGCTACAAATTTGACTTTCATTCCCCTACAGACAATTTCAAAGTTGTACTACTTCCAGTATGATTAAAGCAGAATGAATGACATCAGACTTAATACAAACAGGTGTTTAACAATTCAGATTATTGAATGATTGCATGCTTATATTATGTAATGTGCTTTGCTGAACAATAAAATTTGTGAAACATATTTTTGTACATCAATCTGATGTTTTTGCTCTAAATACTTTTGCTTTCAATTAATGTATGGATTATATAACATCATTTAGCACTTACTAGCTTAGCTACTGATAACTAGTGATGGCAAAGCAGAATGGTTATAAAAGCACCCATGCTAACACAGGCAGTCAGTTTTATACTTTGTGCTGAAATTCTCAATGTCAAATAGATATTTTTGCCTTTTTTAAATGTTTACAAATTAGTGACAACCAAAGGCACTATCCAGAAGTAACAAGGCCATGAAATATTGCACTTACCAGTAAGATGAAAAAACTTTTCCAGTTTATTTGATCAGAAGGAATCCAAAAAGAGTCTTTTAAATTTTAAAATTCTGAAGGTTGAAGAATTATACGATAGTTAAATATGCTTTTAGAGGAAAAAGGAGAAAAAAAAAAAAGGCAGCCTACTTTTTTTTTTTTTATTATTATTCTGTGATTATTGGTTCCTCCCAATTTGTTTGTGGGAGTATAAAACTCTGCACAAACTTTATGATCTGACTATCTGCTGACTTGAGAGAAAAAGTCCTTTCAGTGGTTGTTTCAGAGCTGTAATTCACTTTAAGATACAATTAAGAAAGAATTTGTAGATACAGGTAATTTTATATTTAATATATAAACTGGAAAAAATAGACAAAGTTTTGGGCATACAGGTCCTTCAAGTGTGAAATACAGGCAATAAATTTCAGAAGCTTGAGAGTCTCTGAATTGGTATCATTGAAAGCATCTGAGGAAAAATGACAGTTAATTGCTGCAGGGGCTAAGGAGGATGCACCTCTTTGAAACTAGGAGCAAGAACTGGAGCAAGAAATGAGAAGTGGAGTGATTGTTTTGCAGATATGTTATTTTGCTGTCAGTTAGTGTCCTTTACTAAATGCTTTGGAAACTCATTTTTAGGGTATAGCTATGAGTATTTTCATCTGCTGACTTTTTAGGAGAGCATTTAGAAAGTTGGATGAAGTTTATACTAGCATATGTAACTAGAGAAATGGGATTTGACAGTCTCTGTTGTGAAGAGTCTTGACTGTGCTGGGAATGCTTGCTGTGGAGATGAGTTACAGTGCTCCAACCTGTTGTCCATATCTAGCTCCTCTTGCTCCATTTTTGTTTGTTGTGTTTGAAAATGAGGTATTTTTCAAACTACTCTTTCTAAGGTATTTTTCAAACAGCTTCTTTTGGCAGAAGATGGTGTTTGTAACAATATTCTATGTAAATTCTGTCACTGTAGATTTTTGAAAGAAAAATTTTTAGTTTTTTTTTTAATTAAAGAGATGATTGGCAACTGTTATCCCCAGGGCACGCAGGGGTGTGCCCGAAGGCCAGGGAGTATTTCATCACTTTTTGAAATTGTTTCAGACTGTTCATAGTTTTACTGAAGTAGCAGCAATACTGACGTATGGTTGTGCTGCGCATTGTAGTTTATAAATTACTATTCTTGATCTTGGTTATTATGTTTAGGAAAACTGCGACAGAGGTATCCCAGAGGCAGCCTGTAGGCAAAGGTCATTAACTTTGTTGTGGAAGTCTATGAGGGAGCTCAGGTGATAAAGGTGTCACTTAAGTATTTTAGGCACGACATAGGTGCTGTGTTCCCATATGATCAGTGCTGATGCAATGTATGTCTTTTATTGCAGCACTCCCTTGCTTAATGATTGGAGGTGGGAATTATTTCCATGCTGGAGTGACTTTTCAACAATGCTTCTCATGCACAGTGTTGTGAATTCACTTTAGACTTTAAAAAAAGCACCACTTCTTAGACAGCGACGTTGGGCAGAAGGGGGATCATCATCAAACTTCCCGCCTGCCCCCGGCCCCATGTGTGCCTATCAGGCTGCTCTTGCTTCTGAGGAAGTACAGGGCCGGAGTACCTTTTCCACCTCTTACTGTTCAGTACTTGCTCATTCCGTGGCACCCAGCTCTGGGAAACCCGCTCTGGTGCTCTGTCTTTTCTTGCAGTAGACTCAGTAGAGCTGTTTGATAAAGCATTAAGGGGATCCCCTATGGGTAATGTACAGAGAAACTCTGAAGCCAGGTGAGGTTTGCTCCCCTGGATGGACTCTGTTACAGAGTTTGCTGGTTGCCGGGACTTGGGCTGACGGCCTGCATGGGGTGAGCTTCTCTCGTGGCTGAATAAACACACTCTTCTAACAGTCTTCCAAACATTGAATTATTCTCATAGAAACTGATAGAGCTTGATCTGGTTTTAGATTAGACCCAGCAAATATCTGTACAGTGCAATAATGAAAAAGCACCAGAACAGTGCTATCTTTAGACACTGAAAGTAAGACGGATAAAGTGCCTTATATTAGATAAGGCAAGATAAGGAATTGGAGTGGTGGGGTATTTTATGTACTCATTTCTGGCTCATACTGCACTTTGTAAGGCAGTGTGTTCACTCTGTAGATAACCATACTTTCACTCTTTCTTATAGTTATTAATCTTGCAGCTGCATTAAGAGGCCTAAATTTAATCCAAGGAAACAGCTTATATTCATGTATATACTGTGATGCATATTTGTGGTGCATGAGGCAACGCTTTTGAGTTTACAGGTCACTGGGTCAAGCTAAGCAGTTTTCTCCTGCAGCTGGACAGCAAATAGAAAACTTCTACAATCTCTAATAATGGAACTATTAATAGAATGTGGCCACATCTATAAAACTATAGCAGGCTTTGCAAAAGTGTTGTGTAAACCACAGAAATTAAAGGTACACAGAAACCTTACAGGCAAGGTTATCAGGATGATTGCAGGCAGAGGGCACTCCCTGCAGCGAATGTGCTCGTAAAGGCTCTCATCCAAGTAAGAGGAAAGGCTCCTCCTCTTGTTTGTGCCCTCGGAGAAGCCCCCCGAACCTTGGCAGGGCCGTGCCGCCGAGCGGCACGCGTCTGCGGGGCAAGGAGGGCCCCCCGGAGCCGCCCGCTTCGCTGCCTGCTCGGCTGCCGCGTGGCGCTCCCGCCGGGGCCCTCGCTTGCGCTGCGCCACGTTGCATCACGCAGCCCATGCGCGCGCTGCGAGCGAGGCCTCTGCGCCCACAGGTGCCACGGCGGCTGGCCCGGCGGCGGCCCGCGGGACAGGGAGCAGCGCCCGGGACTCCTCGTGCAGCCCCGAGCTGGGAAAAGCGGAGCTCCGGCACACGTCATCTAATACAGCGGAGGCCGAGCTGGTGGGAGGAGAACACAGTTTCTGTCCATTCACCGGTCCTAATTAGGAAACACTAAAAATATGTAAGTTTATATTCAACAGAACTCAGCCTTCTATTTTTCTGACTAGAAAAGGTATCTCCAGAATTAGTTTAATTCTGTGCTTGCTGTATGTTACTGTTTCCAAATAATGTATGTGGACTTTAAAAATAAGTTTGTTGTTCACTCCCTCTTCCCAGCTGACAGTCTTGTAACACCCTTCTACTCATCCTGAGCTTAGGTCTTCTGCGTTACTGATGCATCTACTTGTTAAATGATCCACTGATCAAGTTGTTTCCTCAGCAGAAGATGTGCAAGCACAGTAAGGCCAAGTGATTTAGCTGAAGTCACTTTAGCCTTCAGAGCCTCCATTATGAAGGATGAGAAATAAGGGAAAAAAATATCAGGAAGAAAAGATTCATGGCAAATTTGTGTTTTAATCTTGGGCATATTTTATTTAAATTCCCATGCAGCGAAACGGTTCTGGAGACCCACAAACATGGCCTTCTGAGTTCATTACAGCATCAACACTGAAGTTCTGATTTTAAAATGCTACCTGATAACTAGGTGGTTTCTGCTTTTGTGTTACAGTGTCTCATGACATGGGAACAAAAGGAGAATTCAAGTGTTAAGGTAGGTAAGTACAGATGCCCAATGCTATGGGAATAGCACTGCAGTATCATTGTTTGATTTTTATTTATTTATTTTTACAATAAAGAAATAAAACACTCTATACCTGGGTCCTCAGCGTTTGAGCAAAAGTGCTTCCACATCTCATATGGAAAGATTAAGATGCTCATGCAAAGGTAATGGTCGAGGGGTAAAATAACCTTTCTTTTTCCCCTCAGTAAACCCTTTGCAACCAACTCTTTTCCTAGGGTCCTCCAAGTGCTTGCTTCTGGACATGGTGGCACAGCTTGGATGGGTCAGTACGGCAAAGCTCAGCTTTTCCCAACAGTCTCTTTGGACCAGGCCAAATCCATAAGGTCATTTCTTGTCTATCTATTCCCCATTAATGGGAGATTCACCCTCACCCTCTGGGGAAGTGTTGTGCAGCCTTGGCACACAGGCTGTTAAGCAGAGTTGGTACTTCTAAAACAAGGCAATTGGCTCCCTCTGCTGATTTGCAGCATGATTTTAGTCGTTGTAAGCAGCAAGAACTCTCCCAGGTCCCAGAGGTTTCTGTGTCACTGTCCCTTTTAGTTTTAATGTGTTTTCCTTCCCTCTGAAGTAGCTAGTGAGCTGTACATTCCCCTTAGCTTAAAATCTGTACAGACCTTTACAAAGAATAATGTATATATTTATAATAGGGAATCAAACTGTAATGTGGCAGCTGAATATAAGCATTTTAGGTAAGACCTCCATAAAACCACAATTACACCTATCTGTTTCACTTAGGTATCCTGTAGAAAACAGTTAGGGTTTATGTATCTCATGACAGCTCTCTCACTCTGATATTATGGCGGAAGAGGGAAATTACATTTTCCCCTTAGTTTTTTTTCTAGCAAAAGATAGTGCTTAAATTCAAATATATGAGAGAACCAAATTGAAAGTGTTTGTCAAATAAGCTTTGTGTATGTCTAATGTCAAAACATGGCAGAATTTTCCAGAAGTCTGTTTAACCCTTATGCACCAATTAAGGAAAAGACATAGCAGCCACATTTCTAGTAAAGCTGTGGTCATATAAATAGACATGTAAATAAATAAGCACATAAATTTTTGTTTGTTTGTTTTTAATATACTTTCTGTGGCATCAAAGCTGTTGGATATAAAAATAGCTTGGTAGATAGCTGTAAACTGAATACAAATAAGCTTTAGAGTTATGACCTGGCTGAAATTTGACCAGACTCCACCAACTTTAGCACCAACTGTGCTAAATCAGTGAAGATTTCAGTGGAAAGCTCTGAAAGGCCAATCCTCAGTAAAAAACTGACTTGGAAAAAAGTTCTTCTCTAGAGGTAGAAAAGGAATTGATTTGGAAAAAAAGAAAACTGGACCAGGAAACTTGTCAGTTGTGTTTTGTTTTTTCTTATTTTTTAACAGACATTTATTGGTAACCATCTTATAGGCACTAGTTTTAGGATATTTGACACTGTGTAATAAAAAGGGCAGCTTGCAGGGATGTGACAATTGGCACAACTGTGTTATCCAGTGAAACGTAGCTCCTAGAGCCTTTTGAAATGTCCTCAGTATCTGCCCACCTCAGTGGCCTGTGACAAAGGGTTTGGGTTTCTTCTGTTGTATCTGCCCATCCCATGTAGCTCTTGCAGGTACCTTAGGGCATCTCAGATGTCACTTCACGTAACTTAGGTGTTTTTGCACAATTGATAACTTTGTCTCTAACTGCTTTTCCTTTCAGGAAGAATACATGTCATGTTCGGTTACTCAGCTCGAGTCTGTGTCACAAAAAGCAGCTTAATTTAAGTGTAAGTGACGTCTGGCAATGCTTCAAAGTTACTGTGGATTCTCTATGTTTTTGAGCACATGTGAAGGTACTTGAGACTTTCAACAGCTCTAATAAGGCAACACGTTTTCTCTCTCTGGTGGATACCCACATGTTTGTTGGGGTCTTTCCCATGCAGGGGGCTGATTAGATCAGCTGGTTAATGAGCGGCCAGGGCTCTTAACCAGGTGTTTGGCTGTGGACATCATTAGACATCGGTACCAGTCGGTACCGTCATGCAGCCTAGGATCTTCTGACCTTGCAGGAGCGGCCTGGAAAGGACTACACTAAATGTGCAATTCCAGGTGCAGCTGTGGTTTGTCTGGGAATATTGCCTCCCTGGCAGGCTCTCTGGGCCTGCTGCTGGCATTGCAGATTACATGGTACCAGTAGATGGAGCTAAAAGACTCCAATCACTGAAGAAACTGCAAAATTAAAGTTGAAGACAAAAGCCAAGATTTTGCCATTTTCACGTGCTGCTAATATTTACCGTCTGTTATGATATTTTTTCCCTTCGAACCTGCATTGAGAAAGTAATACAAGTGGAGCACTTTACAAGCTTTGAGAAGTCAGGTTGTCCAAAATATTCAGATGAGCATGCCTGTTTTGTGCCTCTCTTCAAGGGATGCTTCCTGAATTTCTCCCACTGTGATGACACTGCAGCTGTTAGTGCCACATTGTCACTGTCATGGCAAATAATTAAAGATAGTGGCATTTTATAAAGCCATTATGCTCTGCGCTGTGAAGGATGTAAAATTTCTCACAGATCTGTAAGTGGGCTTTTACAAGATTTGAACCAGCATATGATAACCCACGTAATTTTCCATCTCTGGAAAATTGTTTGCTATGGTGTTGCTGCCAGTATGTGGGGACTGGTGTTCCTTCATCTACTGCTTATTTAACGCCACGCTTATCAGAGACTAAAATACCTTTTTGCAGGTACAAAGGAGAAAAGGATGTAGATTAAGACATCACAAGATGAATGCTTAGATAAATATGAAGGATATCTTAAGCTTTTCTGTGGACTTTCCTTTAGTACGCACTTAAAATGGATTCTGTTCAAAGCACAGCCAAGGGGTGCAGAGGAGTGAGAGCTCTCAAAAATTCCCCATCCAGATAGAGAAATTTAGATGTCGCATGTCAAACACGAGCTGACCTCAGTGGTCAGCCTAATCCCTACTAGATATTTTTCACCCTTGAAAAAATTGCTCTTTTGAAACAATGCCTTTTTCAAGAGCTTTGGCTTAGTGTTCTGGCAAGAAGGTCAAGATTGTGTTGTACTGACCGAGAGGAGCACTGCAGCTTTCTCAGTGGTTCTTTTACTTTATATGTGGCTCTTACTTGTACTTAACCTTTTGAACTAAGAAGATGAAATACAGTATGAGAAAGTATCATCTGCTGTGTGAGGCTTTGATGCATTTTCTCTTTCTTGCCTTACTGTTGTTGGTGTATTGCAGTAATATTGCTTATTCTCCTGTTAACTGATGCCGTTTGTTTGAAAGAAATATTTGCTTTCCTATTGCTATTGGTCTTCAAGTTTCCTAGCAAGGAAACAGATAATTTCAGCTTGAACCTTTCAGTAGATGCATTCAATGCGTTTCCTCTGTACAGGCTACCAAAGGGATAAACAACTGCTGGACCTGTATGAGACTGAACTGGCCGGGTCAGCTCAAGCCAGATGCAATGGAGGTAAATTACAACATGGGCAGGCTGGGAAAGGTTATATTAAAACTTCTGAGATCTGAATAGAGGGATTGCTTCTGGTCATGAAAAGAGGCTGCACACTGTAAGTATGCAATTACTTCAGAAGAGCAATGCTGCTCTAATTGACCCAAAAAAAGGCAGTTAGCTTAGCAGACAGCTGGCCGGGGAGAATGGGGCAAAAAAACCCTGAAAACAGCCCTGCAGTAGATTAGATTACATGTTTTGTTATCACCCGCTCTGGACAGAACCCTCGTGCCCTCCCTCGAGGTGGCTTTGGCCGCTGTGTGAGGTGGCTCATGGCCTGCTTTCCTGGGGCTGGGAGGGACACGGCAGAAACGACGCTGCGTTCCCATGCAGCTGTGCATGGGAACAGGACTCTGCACTCCAGGTACCTCAAAGGAATCACCTGGATGATGCACAGCAGCCAACATGCAATTTTAATTCTGTACCTGGCAAGCCAGGTACGAGCTCCCCCCTGGGAGTGGCCTGTCACAGGGCCTAGATCTCACTGTCACCTCAGGCTCTGCTTGATCTGTAACATTTTTGTTGAACTAAAGCCAAAAAGGATGCCTGAAAGACTAGACAGATGACTTAAGGAACTGGGCTCTTCCTAAGCTGGCCTTGTTTCTAATTAAATAAATAAGCTTATGTTTGAAGAGAGCCCTCTTGGCATGGCTCCCGCTGGTCATAGCTCCTGCTGGTCATGGCTAGCTGTTGGCACCAGCAGGAGAGGAGGAGCTGTGCCTAGCTGGGACGGAGCGGGGCCGCAGTTGGGGCTCATGTGGCTCATGCAATGTACAGAAAAAACAAGACAACCTTCTCCTGGAAAAGGACAGCCCAAGCACAGAAACTTCAATGGGAATGTCTCGAAGTTGTTCCCGAACCAGGGAGAATCATGATTTCTCTCTGAACTGTGACAAGAGCAAAATTCACTCATTTTCAGATTATTCTAGGGCTGACTAAAATACAATCCCATGAGCATTACCTAGAAAATAAATAATCTTTCTTAAGGAAAAAATAACTATCTCTAAATTGGTATAAAAGGAATGCATGTTAACTTGTGTGTAGTAACTGATTCATCTATTACCTTAGTTCCTAAAACTTCAGGTACTAAATGGAGCATATCTGAGGGTCTCGTATTACACTCTGGAAATGTGGCCTATCTATTTGAATAATATTGGTTTCAAAGGCCAATTCAATAAGGTGATAGTGATACTTCTAGAAAATATCTTTAAGGCTCATTTCTCCATTTCCCCTCCTCAGGATCAATCCTTACTGAATTTAGGAGGAGTCAATACTCATTTCAGTGGGAAGTGTCAGACACTTAGAAAGATGCCCAGAAGGCCAGATGAGCTAAAGAAAAGCCAATTGAAACACTTTTATTAATTCTACTAAACTTGGTTTACTTTCTGCTACATTTCAATATCACATATTTGCATAAATACAGTAGTCTTCCTTTTCTGCCCTAGTTAGCTCTTATTTAGTATTCTTTTTCCCTCGACAATTTTTTTTTTCCTCCTCTGTTCAGCCAAGATACTAAAGGTCTAACACTGTGCACTACACGTACTGGGAGAACCTTGCTGAAACTATTGTGCCATGTCCTGCTTAGCAATTCAGGAATTCAGGTTTTTTTCTAGCAGCCTTATAATACAGTGTTTGTTTGTGCGCCGCCTGAAATGCAAGCGAGGGTGCATTCCATCTTGTTGGGTCAACACAAATTTTCACCATGTATGACAAAGGGAGAGGCCACAGAGGTGAGCGACTTTCACAAGCTGAGCTTCCCCTGCTCTATTACTTCAGGTACACTGCAGTAACTTCAGATATATATTTCATAAGGCATAATGAACAGGGTAGAAGTGCTTTTTAAAAGAAAACCTTTTTTCTCTACTTTTTATTGGAAAATAAAATTACACTTCAATCAGACACTTCAGATATTTGTAACCACGGGAGTGAAATTACAATATTTTTAGCATGGAGAATATTACTGCAAAATTCAGAAAAGAAAATGTGTGCTTACTACTTTCCTGTAGCTTTTAACCCTCTAATCCCGCGAGGTGCCGTCCCGTGCCGAGCGCTGCCTGCAGCAACCGCCGCTGCCGTGAAGCTGGGCGCTCCCACGGGCTCTCCGCTCGTCAGCAACCACCGGGGAAACGCTGGCATTAGCTGAATGGTATCAGATATGATATTCTCAGCAAATTATTATTGCTTATTGAAAATATGGCTTATATATGGAATATGAATGCTTTATTTAACAATATTGTATTTTTCTGAGATAAACCTCTCTGGCTCTGAATTAATTTGAAATAATTAATCTGAATTAATCTGAAATAATCTGCCAAACTTTTTATTACAGGCAGGCCCGGCGGTAACTGCTGCAGTTCAACTCCCTCCGCTCTGCGCGCAGACCAGAACTTAGGAACCTGGTGTGGGGCCTGGACCCACCTCCGGGGTGCAGCTCGCCCACCAAAGGACAGTGCTACGTGACACGGATGCCGTCATCCAAACGGAAGTCAAACAGTAGGTGAATTACTTAAACGGAATGCCGGTTAAATGGAACAAGTCCACTTGCATATTTATAGCAAATCAGCTATAGAAGTGATTGATCCAATACTGGGTTGGAACTGGGGGGAACAGAGTCAGGGTTCAGTTGTTACCCTCCTGACTGTAGTGATGAGATGTAGATGGGGCAACTGCAAATCTCTGAATGGGAATTTTGGGGGGAATACTCTAAATTTCAGTACTACAGAGTGATAAGTAGCAACCCTGTAAATTTAAAAAAAAAAAAAGCAACAACTGTAGCAACAACATGAACTCCACATTAAGTCAAAAGAAAAACAAACATTTTTGCAATCTTAACTGCTTCGTTTCCGTATGGAACACACTGTGCTTTCAATATTCAGCAGCTGCTTCTCGAATGGATCTCCTCTTCCGCAGAAAGTCCTTGAAAGGGCGTTTTCCCCACCAAGAATCAGATGCGAGGGAACCCGCAAGCGCCAGGACGCCGCGGCCGCCCCGCGCGCAGCCGCCTGCAGCGCCCGGGCCCGCCGGCCGCCGCGCGGGGCCGTC
>JAYECN010441592.1:0-21804 GCA_035222435.1 Microcambeva ribeirae | reverse complement strand
AAGAGCCGTCACGGAGGTTTTCAGGCCAGGGGAAACGTCTGGGGGTGTCTTCATCGAAGGGTGAGATCGGTACTCCGGAGAACAGCAAAAACTGCTGGATACCGATGAGTTTTCCGTGTTTCGCTGTTAAGCATCTCCACGAGCAGCTGTTTTTTTTTGTGAAATCCCAGGCATTTAAACTCTGGCACCCGCATCCTCCTCTGCAGGACTCTCTTGGCTGCTCAGCTCTCCCTATGACAATTCTTGTCCACTTTACAAAGTTACAGTTTACAAAGCTAACAGCATCACTCAAATGTTCGCCAGATAAAGAAGAATTTTTTCTTCTGAAACTTTTTAAAATAGAAGAACCAATTTCTGAAGGATACAAACAAGTCAAATGTTTCCACAGGTTACCCTAGTACGAAGCAATTCCAGACTGCCCCGGGGCTTCTAGACTAGGCATCACAGCTAAGGGAGGCCTTTCTCAGTGTCTAAGTCATTAAAAAGTATTTGTCTCCAAATGACTGTCTCATCACCTCTAAATAATGAATTATATCTTTGCCTTTTCTAAAACCAGTCATTTATGCTTTATATAGCTTAAATCCTTGCATGAGGTAAGCCACCAGTGCACCCCATAAGCAATTTTGCAAGAAGACCTTGAACGACCATCACTGCTTTACTTACAAGCACGCAAGCTTTGCTATTAAGCAACAGCTACTTGTGGCTGGAGCAAGACGATGAGAGAAAGCATCTGAGAAGACATGCCATCCTGTGAAAAACGGGAGAAAGCTGCCAGTTTACGCTTTCAACGTTTTCACAGGTTCGCAGATGAAACTTTGTTCCAAAGAGCAGAACATTCTCAACATTCAGGCCTCTTCTTGTTGGAGAGCTCCCGTTTCTCCCCCATCAAGTTATACAGCACATCCATCAGCCAGGGCTGAAGGTTCACGCTATCATTGTATGAAAGGCAAAGCGTTAGAGCACATCCATAGCCACAAATCCCAGTCACCTTAGCCTTCCTGGTACTGTTACATTAAGATGAATACCCTCTTTTTTTATCCTAAAAGATTTCTCACTGGACTTCAGCCACTATTCATCCAGATTCATAGGTATATTAAGTGATGAATGGTACCTGGTATGAGGTCCCCTGCAGAACCGAGACTGGACCACTTCATTAGCATGACAGGATCGAACTGCAGTATATTATAGCCCAAATAGCAGATATGGGAGAAATGCTCGGTATTCTTCCCTCAGTGTAGATTCTGGATTAAAAGAATAGAGAAACAGGAGAACTGATTATTTCAGGGCCATTTAAAACAACTATTTTAATGAGAATTTCATAGACTTGGTGTCATACAGAAAGAACTAGAGGCTGAAACCCATATGCTTATTCACAGAATAGTTATGGCACAAGAAATGTGGGTCCAGGTTGCCCCACTCGGCTCTACCACTAGGGAAGAGCAGCAAGCACAAGCTGCATCTCTAGATGATCATGAAATCCTGCATTCCAGTCAAAGTCGCTTCCCCTCTGCAGAGTCCTGTCTGCACAGGAGCATTGCATTAGCTAAGTCAGAGTTGCAGTGTGCCTACTAGTTTTAAAACAGTCTAATCTATTTTTGTCTTAGTCCTACTAGGAACTGGCTAGAGCTGAAACAAAAAATAAGATTCACCAGCTGAAATAAAAATGGAGCTGGTGAGGAGTGATTTAAATTAAACTGGTAATGATGGCCATCTTCCTTAGACCAGGCTTGAGACAGTGAGAGCAGACTTCTATGTTGAGGAGACTTAATTAAACATAAGATTAGGGAGTCTGAACATTTGAAAAATACTTTTGAGGGTCACCTCATTCCATCAATGAGACCCCCAAATATAGCATATATCTTTTACCAAGTTTAAAATCATTTGTTTGGCATGGTTGATAGCAAGTGAAACACAAAACGTCAGAGCTATGCAATGGTTTCACCAGGACGTCTAAGAGTGTTTGAAGACAACCATGGAACTACTCACAGAAGGGAAGGAAGACCATTCTCCAGCCACCGCCCTCCATGCAGCACGAGGCAGGCCACACACCTTCCTTCCCACCTTCCCTGCTCTAATGCCCAGAGCATCCTCTAGTTCTGCATAACATGGGAGGGGGGACAGTGCGGAGACAGCGGGTGAGGCGGAGGAAATGAAGCCGCGGGACAACTTCCCGAGGAAGCCCCTTGGCGCCCGGGAGGACCAGGCCAATGTTTAGATAAAAATATGGCAGCAAGAATAAAGTTTGGGAGTGGGGGTGGCTACTGAGCCCACAGGGAGCTCAGGTTGTAACTCACTGGGCACAAGCTGTGCACCATGTGACCCCATCCAAGCCATCCTGCAAGCCCCCAAAAGAGGAGAAAACAGCCCAAAAGTGCAACTCCTCTGGTTTGAGCCCTTGCCAGCTCTGCTATGCGGGGAAGCGGAGCATCGTTCCTATTTTTTCTTTGCTTTGCTACTCCTTCCGAAAGGAAGAGCTGTTATCTGAAAGGTACTTTTTAGGGTGGTGCTAAATTGGTGGCAATTGTTCAGACAGGTTCACATCAGAGCTTCAGAAAGGTAGCAATTTGTGGAATAGTATTAGTCCAGCCGTATAAAATAAGGCCTTCAAATGGCAGTCGGTCTGGAAACAGAAACAGAGAGACAACGCCAAGGTGCGCATTACTCTAACAGTTCATGTGTGTTTGAAAGGCTGAATTATAAATAAACAGTTTAAACAGCTTTAAAAAAAATGCCTTCCACAACCATTTTTAAAATAGGTTGGCTTTTAACTTTTCATTTTTATTTCTTCTGTTTTCTTTATGCCACTTGTTGAAGGATGCTGAACACATACTGCTTTGCTTCTGTCTTTTTTCTCTAGTAAGATGTCTATTTAAGTTGACTGATAAGAGGTTATTGAGGAAGTGTTACACAAGCTGTAGTTACAGTTGTCTCTCCTCATTAATTGCATTTAAATTATTTGGTTTATCTCAGATAATGATATGTTACAACATTATGTTTTCTGCTTTACATGCTGAATACAAGACTTAAAACTGCTCTATCATTTAGTAGAGGCTCTTCAGTACAAACAATCTCTTTTCCTTATTACTGGTAATACAAAAAAATTCTCCCTAGAAAAAGTGAGAAATTTAAGCTTTAGAAGTCACAAGTTTATGAAAAGTCACTCTAAAGAGGTTTTTGCTGCTACAAATTAATATTCTAAAAACCAAAATAGTGCTTTTTAGACACTGCTCATTTTAAGCCTGTGGTTTCTCTCATTATTAGATTTAAGTAAAATAAAAGTACTCTGCAAGTAAAATACTTGTATTTTCAATTAATAGCATTCATAAAGAGATGCTGCAAAACATGAGAATGAAGACTGTTTTTGTTTAAATCTTAATACTAAAAGCTCAAGCAAAAATCATGAAAAACATTTTGCTCTGGAAAAAAAACACACACAAAATCTCTGCTGCTTTAAGCTCCGAGAAGACTTTAAAACATATTTTCTGAGTCAATAAAAATCCCCCCATCTATGCCTATTAAAAAGCAAAGGAAATGCATGCTACCTTTTTGTAATGAAAAAGAATACAAGATCTACCTGTTTAAATCATTTTTTCTGTCATTACATGCCTGATGCATCTCTGATGGAGGTTTTGCCAAAATAAACACTTTATTTTATTATTTTTTTTAAAGTGTTATTCCTATTTTAACCACAGTAGTTAAACAATATGAAAGCATTGGGTTGTGAAGCCTTTGGCAAGAAAGGAGGGGAAATTCAATGCTGGAACTGTCCATATAGATCATTCTGAGGAAATATAATTGTGTAAATCCAAAGGATAGTATTTTGTGCTTGCATTTAGAGGGCACAAGAGAGTGATTATAAATGGATTTTGAAGCACCTATTTTCATTATGATTTCACTAAGCAAGCAGGAAAAGCAAATTTTAATCATGGCTCAAAATCATATTTGACATTTTTGCTTTTTTGCTTGAAAAGAAGTAACAAAGCACATGTGTGTGTACATGTGCATGGACTCACGCAGTCATGCAGTTGCATAAAATATCATGAAATACTTCCATACACAATCTTTTTTTTCTATAAATACAGTCTTAAGACTGTGTATCGGTCTTCCCTTTCGCAGCGCCAGGGATGCATTACTAATATTTTTTCTCTTATTAGTTGCAATTGCATCCATTTACATCAATTAAAGTTTCTCTAAATAAAATACAGTGTTCAACAGAATTTTTTTCCAATAAAGCAAACATTACCTATCAAAAGTTTTATACAATAAAATATTACTAGTTCAATACTGCTCCTGATTTCAGAATTAATAAAGCTTATCTTCTCGCTATTCTTTAACATTGGTAGAAGGAACAAACAAACAAACAAAGCAAACAAAAAACCCAACCAAAACGCCAGCCTTGTTGTCTGTTCAGTTCTCACAGGTTTTCTCAGCTGTGATTATATTAAACATTAAACTAAACTTAATGAGTAACTGAAACTGAAGCAAAAATTCTCCTGTACTCTCCAAGAAAACGAGGTAAAAGAAAAGCTATTATTGTCAAAACTGGTTTAACATTATAACCCAACGAATGCTTCATTCAGTTCTTCATCTTTCTTCAAAATCTCCGTAACAGAAATCTCATTGCTTAGTATTTCTATTCCATTAAATTGTTTGAATAATGAAGTAGGCTAGTTTTTGAATCAACATGCATTTTTTGGTTGAAATAAATACACTGCTGCATGTATTTACTTGATGCATGCATTTAGCAAATTGTGCGGTAAAAAAGTTTCAAAACACATTGTTCTTATTCAAATATTCATTATAATGTATCAGTGAGGAATATTTATTAGTCACATTTATTATGTGAATAGCTTATGATTAATTTCCTCTCTCCCACATAGGCAAGCCCTTAAAAAAAACGTAATCTTACACAGCTTTTGCACAACCAACCATATAAAATCTTTTATATCACTGTACTTTTTTTTCTTTTTTTTTAATTTATTATTGGAGATGATGATAACATACTATGTGTTGAAAATCTGACTGCAAATACAAATACTTCAAAGTTAAGAAATTCACAGTAAGTGTTAAGACTTAATTCCTTTTCATGGCTTATAGAATTAAAATACAACCACTAGACAACTGATCCTGCAATTTAATTGCTTTCAGACTCAGAGAACCATCATGCCTCTTGATGCGTTACCTGGATACACGAAGGAGCAAAATTAAGATGACAGGTCCGTTATGAACCTGGCATTTGCAAGTAGTCAAGTACATGACCTTGCAGCCCAGAAGTTTTTGAATTTTTTTTTTTTTTTTTTTTTGGCATATGTTTTTGGACTTGTTATGTGGAAAGGCTGTCCACACATGAAAGATGTAAAAAGTAATTACAAAAGCAGGTACAAAAAAGGGGGCTTGTTGTAAGAAAAAGAAGCAGACAAGGGAAATGTCAGTCTCTGAAATGGCACAGAACTGCAGAAGAAGCTTCTGAAACAATAAACTGAAGGGGGAAAAGAGGGAATATGTAAGATCAATTTATTAAAAGTAAAGGAAATTTTGAGGTAAGGAGACTTACGAAAGGAAAATAAAAGGAGTACATTAAAATCTTTAAATCATAACAGCATGCTAAATACATTAAAAAAAACACAAAACCCACTGCTCACCATTAAAAAAAATTAAGTCAAATCAATATCTGATGCATTTCCATTTATTTTGTTGGGACTATTATATCCATAATTAATAGGGCCCTATATGCTCGTTTAATGCAACACAAACTGGAAAACACATCTGGCAGTGTCAGAAATATTTTTCACCTCTGCAGAAAACCTGGCTGGTTGAAGAGGTTGTGGAATCTCCCTCCTTGGATATTTTCAGCATTCAGCAGGCTAAAGTCCTGAGCAACCTGATCTATCCAGTAAGACAGACTTTCAGCAAGAGGCAAAACTAAATCTAAATTATTTTTCAACCTAAATTATTCAGTGATTCCTAACAATACCACTAATCTCAACTTTGAATCGTGACGAATTTTAGAAGGTCACCAGAACTCTGGGCAATTTAACATACTTGCTTGTGGTTCATATTCTCTCTGTATTTGTCCTTTTGGACTGATTTATTATTATTATTATTATTATGGCGCGATAGTCTGAGAAATTCTCATGAGTTGTTGAATACAAAACTGCCTGAGATTATTTACGCTTTTAGGGGATATTCTCCATAATTCACTGAGCATAAACCCTTAGACATAAAAACTTCAGTGACATGTTTTATAGAATACACCTTCAAACTATTCCTATTCTTTGCCCTCCCTTTCTCCCACTGTTACCATCCACTTAGCAAGAAATGAAGCTTCTGCAATGGCATTTGAATATAACACATCCACGTTTTATCCTATCGCTCTCTAATTACTTTTGAGCCTGTTAGTCAAGTTCAGCCAGACTTGATAAAGAAACTGTATTTTAGAACTTTACAAAAATAGATGATTTGGCAGAGAAAAGCAACCCTAAAGTAGTCACACTGTGACCTTGCCTTACATAGCAAAGAATGCATATAAGGGACTACACTTCTGAGTGACCAATATATACTAGACACCTCCTTCAACACTGAGTTAGGGGATTTAAAGACACAAATCTATAAGAAAATAAGCTTTACTAATTCTGATATTCTTAACTCCTTTGCTTTCCTGTCATTACCCTTCATGTTACTACAGAGTTCCTGCATCCTTTATCTGGTGACTACCTTACCCATTAAGTCTTTTAAATTAAATGACGTGCATTTGATAACCTTGTGATTATTAAAACCAATAAAAAATAAATAAAAAAGGCTAGCTAAATTGTAATTTGTAGCGTATGGAAAGTTTCATGACTTGCACATTCCCCAGCATTCTGTCTTTGGATCTAATTACTGGAGATGATTACACGCAGGAAGTTCTGCAACCACAAAGGCTGGGGATACAGCTTTTCTATCTTCTTTTAATGAAAAAAAAATGTTAAATGATTCCAAAATTATGATTTAGACTGTGAGCAGAGCAAAAGCCAGAGTCAGCGCAAGCAATCTTTGGGCTACAACTTGAATGAGGAACCAAAGTGACCATTCTCCAAAAGCTTGATCCCTTGTTCAGCTTATCTCCAGGCCTTGACACATGGCAATCGATGGGACTCCTGCAGCAAGCAGGGTGCTCATGAGCATTTGCAAGATCAAGCTTGTGGGTAACCAGGTCTAACATGAAAGGAATAGAGCTGCTCTGAAATTCTGTTAATGAATGAACACTGCACGCAAGGTAGTCATGTTGGCTCGGTTTACTATTTGTTGGAAGGAGATAAGCAGGGAACAAAGCAATTTTCCTGGCCACCCGCAGTAGTGCTTGAGAGTTATTACAGGCAGGGCCTTGTAAATAATTGAGTTTTCGGATTAGGCACTCACAAGATCAGTGAAGAAGGTGACAGCTCAGATGCTCACAAAAACTCCCCTGTGACACCAGTGACTAGGAAATTGGAGGCTGAACACTCCATGCAGACTATCAGCTACAAGCTCCATCCCTCCTCTGCCTGAGGAGGCATAGTCCTGTCTTTCCATGAAAATACCCTAACTACCAGGCCACTGGTGATTAATTTCACATTGGACACTATTCTGCATTGTATACATAACAAATTTTATTGAAGGAGGGATTGCATCTCTGTCATTAGCTCGGTTAAACCAGAATGAGTCCAGCGGGCAGAACTTAACCAACCCAACTCTTGCTGGTCTAGGGCTTGGTTAAGATAGAGAGGCAGAAGGTATTATTTAAAATCTCTGCTTAGGAACAGATTGGCCTTTTTTTTCTAGTATTTCTATGAACTCTAACCTTAATCAGAAACTACTCCATAAACACAACCTAAATAAATTCTCACGTGAATAGGGTGTTACGCATGATTACTGACTCCTGAAGCAGCTAGAGGCTGCTGAACAAGCATGGTAATTTCATTAAATGTCTGTAACTCAGGTTTTTGTCCTGGACCTGGGAAATTAAACATTGCCAATGTCGTGGCAAGTAACAGTAAGCAGCCAAACGTATGTAGAAAGGGGGTGAGGGGGAGAAATCAGTTCCTCTGATAACTGTAATGCCCAGGAAGGCTTTCTTCACTCCTAGCTAGAGAATATCTCAGCCCAAGGATGTCAGACTTGTCGAGTGCCAAATTGCTGTGAAAATCTGCCAATTAGTATCAGAGTGGAAACGAATGCATGACCATGACTTGTAAAGATTTAGCCTTCAGAATACCCTAAAATACTGCCCAATCCTGTGCCTTATCACAGCTCTGCCCCACCACTATTTCTGCAAAACAGCTATCAGCTGAGAAAGCAGTATAGGTGTTGACACTCAAATGAACTTTGTCTCACTAGCTCCTTGATTTCTTCAACTTAGGCAATTAGACTTCTTTTTCTCATGTCATCTCTTGTCTTTCTTTATTACAAAGTCCCACTTGAAATCCTTTTTGCTGACAGTTTCGTGAACTGATGTTTATTTGTACATTTACAATTTTCATGGACTATTAGGATGAATTTGAGATTTCTTTTTTCAAGGAACTAACTTTTATTTTATCCTAGTAACTTCTACATAAAGATCATGGCAATAATCGTGACCCAAAGATTTTCCCCTGGAGAAAAAGTTACTGCACCATTCACTCTCTAATGTCCCATATCCTTTTAGGGGTCCTTTTCCCTGACCCTGTATCTGCTGGTAATAAGTAACTTCCAATTTCTTTTTCTTCTATTAAAGAGACTAAGAATTAGTATGAGCTGCAGCCATGGTGGTAGATGCACTTGCTGCCACTCCATCAAACGCGAGCTGGTGCCTTGGAGACAGCCTCACGTAGCAGCTTGCAACCACCCTAAGCAGTCACATTCCTCTTCGGAAATTAAATTTCTTTAAAGAGCCTCGTTATATCCTGAGGCTGGATTTCTGTTCTGGTAAATTCTAATCCACAGAGACATCTACTTCCCACTGAAGCTGATCAGAGCTGCAGGTGACCAGTGACTCTGTAGCTCAGACCCTTAGGCTGCGTTTTTCCCAGAAGAGGAATACGTTATTAATACAAGTTGGCTATCCTTGGGTAAAAGGGTAGCGAAAACCACAATTTCTGCCTTTCACAGAAGTGAGATGGTTGATTATGGAACGGACTCATTCACAAAGGATTTTGCCTGGAGTTTGTTCTATAACATACTTTTTTCCTAATGAAGCATTAGAGTAAGGAGTAAGCATGCAAGAACGGGCTCCCAGAACTCCTGTACTTTCTCAATTAAACAAAATCGAATGAGGTAAAGGAAAAAGCCTCATCTTTTCCCTAATGCTTTTTTTTCCCCCTCAGTTGGGATTAATTTTTCTTTAAAAAACAGAGAAGGGAATAACTACTTTTGGAAAAAGAAAATGTCTGGCACACCTGAGGTTTTAAACAAACCATTCCTGCTGCTAAACAAATCTATACTGAGTTGCAGATGGAAGAAAAAAAAAGAATCCCTGGAGCAGAAGCAACAATCCTGCAGTAGTTCACTGGGTCTGTATCTAGGTTCTTGCTTTGGTGCTAATGGGATTTCTCTGACAAGTCAACTCAGGCTTTTGATAGAAGCAAGATTTAATGAGAATATGTTCCCAGCTTCTTTTCCTGCCTTAGTTTGTATATTTGGTTTCTGCTGTTGGCATTATGGGTTGCTCTTTAGAGTCTGCATTGCACAGATACAGAGCTGCAACTTATTTTCTTCGCTTTTCCGGGCTGCAATACTTGGATCGCCCAAGAAAAAAAACCTTCTGTTTTGATGGGTGCCTAACAGAAATTTGTTTGCCAGGAAGCTGGGTTCAAATAAAAGAATGACATCTTGCCCTCATGCCTAACAACTCCAGATTGCCAAACATGCCACGGGATAAAGAAGCCAAGTGGATGTGTCGCTGCTTTACTTGCCAGTTGGCAGCTGGACAAACATAGCCTCTTGATTTATTAACCATGTTTTACTATTTGGTGGTTGAGCTTATGGCAGTTAAGTCTTACACTTCTTTTGCATCTTAAACAGAGGCTTCAGCAGGTGATCCAGAAAGAAACCTGCCTTAGATGATCCATTAAGTTCCTGTCTGGAGCAGAGGATATTTACTGTTGTTGTGCTGGTGTGAGGAGCCCTCAAGTCCCCAGGGTTAATTGACACAAATGCTGAAAAGGGCTGTCAAAGCCAAACAGTCAATTATAGCGGGGCTGTAGGAGCTTGATGACAAGCCTCCAGTCAAATCTCTCAGCACAAATATATGCAACATTTTGTCAGCTGCACTGATGCTGCAGGAGAGAGAGAGAGAGAGGAGGAGAGAAGAAGTAACACGAGCAAAGCTCAAGAGCTGGGCTAAATTCACTGGAGGTCACTACTTGGATTTCTAATGCTCTGAACAGAACCAATATAAAGAAATCGCGACTTATTTTAACTCTAGCCACCTAAGGAGAATTTGTAAAACAGGCTTGAGAGGATACATGTTCTGCCTTACATAAAGTATAACATCGATGTCATCTCACGATTGCTTACCCTAAAAACTTTTTTAAAAAAATCATTTTTCCTTTGGAATGAAAATTAAAGCATGGCTCAGCCCTGCCAGGAGCATGGCCGTGGCGCTGCAGCAGGTGCCTGCCCAGGAGGAAGGCAGGGAAGCGAGAGGAACGCGGGAGCCCGCAGGCACTTTTCGCCACGCAGGGGCTGGAACTCTGCTGTCATTACATGCTGTCTGCAAAACCTTTCCATTTTGACCGGCATGCAAATTCATAGAAAAGTATGACCACATATTTCCCCCAGCTAGCCCAACCTTCTGGTTTACCATCTTAATTTAGAGGATTTTGAGATCGTCACACCAAGTAAGGTAGAACATGAAAGCACGCGTTCATGAAAGGGGTGACATCTAAGACAGGCTTTTAGTGTGCTTCTGGTCATCGATGTATAGAAGTGATTCCCAGTTCTTTCTATGAAGTAAAAAGTTGAACTGCGATCAGATTACATAAATCATATTGTACAGCCTAGGATCTATGGTTTATAGACCTCAGTATCATTCTCCAGAGCAGGGAATATTTACAAAGGTGTGGAGAAAAAAAATATATGCAAAGATCATCCAAGGGGACTGCTGTAGCAAGCTGTAAGAACAGTGAAGCATACACATGAAACTTAGTTTGCTGCATCCTGTGCCATTGCCCCAGCTACCAAGTAACAGATATCCTACTGCCCCACAAAAGCCTCCTGATGAAGACTGCAGTGAAACAGCTACACTGCCAAGGTCGCATTCAATATGACTCACTCAGTAGCTTCTCGTCAAAAAATCTCCATCCGGCAGAGTACAAGAGTGCTGTAAGAGTTACAAAATCTCAGGTAATAATAATAATAACAATAGCAATAATAATAATAATAGTAATAATAATAATAATGCCTGTCAGTCTTTTCACCTGCATACAAAAGCTATTTAAAAAGCTTTACCACAGGCTGGAAGTTAGCAAAATTATCCAATCCTAAAGGGCTGTAGTCAGGTGAAGTACATCACAATGGTAGTCTCTGCATGTTCCTCTTGTTCTGCCTTCAAAAGGACATACCTCAGGGAAAGGACTGGAAGAGGAAGGACACAACAGTTGGTCAGACACTGCTGAAATAACTGGGGTGCTCTCATGAACTCTGTTATCTCCCTTGATTCAAGGGAGAAAAATCACTTCGGCTTTTTTCCTTTCACTTTTATCCCTGGATAGTTCTACCAAACCTTTTCTTCCTCCACTGGTCGTCTTGAGCTTCTTGGCTTAGTTATCATATTGGACTTATCCTGCTGTTTCAGCAGATTTGCTCTTGCATGTTTACAGAGGAAAATAAGGGTAGAATGAGTCTTCCCTCCTCTCCCCCATTTCTCTTCTAAAATATAGCTAAAACCCCATTAATATGTGTATGTATCAATATATGTATGTTTGTGGTACTGACTATAAGAGGATGACTCCAGCATATTCTTTCTTTGATTCCTCTTACTCAAGAACAAAGTAATTTAGTTTTGCAAAGGAAAAAGAAACCTTGACATCTTTTGGCAACAGACTACACAGGGAGCTCTTGATTAAAATAAGGCCATAACAGAGAAGGGTAAATTAATTCTTTGTAACTGTGTTCACTGTGGGAGAATTTTTCTTTTACCGAAATGTGTCAAAATTGGCATCTGAGATTTAAAGGTTTCTGAAGAAAGATAATATAAAGAATAGCAACAAGTTCTTAAGATTCAGGCAAGAGTTCCACCCTGATGTTGAACTACAATAGGAAAGTATGGCTTCTTACTTGGTATCAGAAGAATGTATGTATGTATGTAATGTATTTATTTTTAAGAATTTCACGGAGAGCCAGTGGAAGAATTAACTAGAAAAAACAATGACATCTCTAATGTGAAAATCTGTAGAAAACGTATCTGACTTCTACAACTGCTAAAATAATAGCAAGGAGTAAGATTTAAAGATTTATAAACAAATGCACCTCCCAAGGAAGATCTGAGAAGGACATTTACTACAGAAAGTCAAGTTTCACAGATTAGATGCAGTTATATGAAGAAGTCAATAAGTATAAGGATGGATAAGGATGATTCAGGTGATACCATTAATCTGGCAGCAGCAGGGGAAGGGGGAGAAAGCTTTTAAAAGTCTTTCCCAATATGCTTTAATTAAAATGGGCAAGAGGGAAGGCACTGAGTTAATAATGGACTAAATGAGAGAAAAGAAGAGGGGAGAAATAAAATTTTCTCAATGGAAGAAAGTAGGGATCATTGCCAAGACTTATTCAGCTTCCTGTATTCATAAATGACCAGAAAAAAAGAGAATATAGGGAAAAGATAGTCTGAGGTGTAAAAACTGAAGGTGCTGTGGGATGTTGCTGCAGATAAGACATCTACTAAGACATGTCTTGCACTAAGTGACTTAGCAATAAAATGGCAGAGAAAATTCTGTGCAAGTAAAGTATGAATCCATTCTGCATCCAATTTTTGAATAGTGCATGCAGTTAATCTCTTAGGTGCAACTGGCTGAGATAAGGAAAAGAAAAAAAACCCACACAGGTATCAAGCAATTTTGCATGAAGGAAGATTCACTGTACTAACACTATACTAACACTTCACCATTTTTTTTTTTTTTTTTGTCGGAAGTGCATTACAGAAAAATACTAATATATATTTATTGCATTTAGCTTCAAAAAAGGGTATTACATAAAAAAACAACGAAGAAAGAATAAAAGAAGCATCTGAAAAGGTAAAATATTTTCAGATATTAGGAAGACTATTTAAAGTATAGCATGTTTAAAGCATGGTGGCTTAGAATAAGCCAGTATTACCTATGAAAAATGAATTAAACAAGAAAAAAATGGCATAGTTTAACAGCAAATTTGAAATGCTTTGATAAATCTGTTTACCTCCTCAAAAGATTGAAATTACGTTCAGATGAAGGAAAAATACAACTGGCAAAATAAAACTTTAAAAACATATATAATATTCACATGGAATATATATTACAGAAATATATTGCATTAATGTATATTATACACACATACACAGAGATGTGATGGAGTGTAAAAATACAGAAAAAAAATACAGAAGAAAATAACAGAAGAGGAGATACAATAGCAGTCGTAAAAGAACATAGAGCAAGAGAACTATAGAAAAAAAACTCTCAATGACTACACACTATTGGCATACAACAGACAACCTTAAATGGATTTTTGTACCAGAGTTGTCCTTTACAGGATGCTCATTTGCAAAACTACTTGAAATTAACATTTCAGAAAATGAGCCTTTACAAGGGATTATAAAAAAATCTTAAAATCTCGTTCTTGATGGTTTATTATTCAGATTCCTAATGGAATTCCTGGAATTCTAAAGGAATTGAAATATGATATTGTTAAGTCTTAACTACTATATTAAATATTCCACTTACTGATCTTGCTATCCAAAAAACAGAAGAAATTTTCTCTAATTTGAATTGCATATTTTTAAAAATGCATCAAGAAGTACCTAGATATCAGTAACTTTGATTCCTGTGTCATGCAAATTGAGTCAAGCCATGATCCGTACAAGAATTTGTAAACACATGGTAAATATGAGATAATGAGGAATGAATCATGCCTCTCAAATCTATCAGAACTCTCTGAACAAATCCATGGAAATACAGGCAAGGATGATTCTACTAATGAAGTGATTGCAATTTTACATAAAACTTTGAACCAAGCTGCTCAAAACCCCTATGATAACAGAAAGATCTGCTAACTAAAAGAGAGAAAACAAAGTGGCACATTTCACCATAGAGGAGCAGAAGCAGTAGAGCTCCCCAGGACCATCTTCTCATTATCATGAAAAGAAATCTGGAAAACATATAAAAACAGGAGTGAGTTTCATATAATAATCAAAATTAAAGCAAAGGGCAAACAGCTGATGGACTCAACATCAGGTCTGTAATCAGTGAGGAAAGATGCTTGAGATGCTGTTGATAGATTGAAATGTGCTGCCTAATAGTCCCTGTCGGTGAAAAAAAACATGGGATAATAGGCAGAAAATAAACAAAACAGACAAAGAAAACACAAGCAATGATAGTCTCTTATGCATAGAAAGGTAAAATCATATTCAGCAATATTATTTAAATTCAAGAAAAACTAAATATCAAAGACTACTGCAGTCTATCAATGAGATGACTTAGAGAGGAGCAAGTGGAACAGAAGCTTGGCAGATATCTATGAGATGGACGAAGCAGCTGAAAGGGAACAACATTTCAATGTCTGTCATGTCTTAGGAAGTAGGTGTACCAAGGAAAGGATCAACAACCAGGTTTAAAGCAAAGCAATCCCTCTATTTCCAATACAATGCATACTGAAGTGGTGGGATTCATTCTGACAAAATAGTTTATATTTTGATTGTGATTAGAAAACATGCAGGAAAAATGCCAAAGGCTGTTGAATAAGATTGGCCATCTCCAATTCAAGAAGTCTTTGAAATTCAGATTGTCAAGAGTGAGAGTCAACGCTACGAAAAACTTTATTTCATTTTTGGCCTGATTCTACATTTCTTCCCTAGCCATCTACTACAGGCTATTGTCAGAGACAGAAAAATGGACTTGAAATGGACCTCCAGTCTCTTGACAGGGTCATTCTTGTACAAGCCTGCCTCAGGATTTGGGGGATTTTACATGGTCTCTCATTTGCCGTACATCTTTACTTTCGGATTCTATTTGTTAGTACCTTTTCTGCAGTTTTCATAGCCTTGATGCTTTGGCTGTCAGTTTAATTTAAAAAAAAAAAAAAAAAAAAAAAACAGCCTCCACTTGGCATTATTTCTTTCTCATCACTTCACTTTGGATTTTACTCAGGTTTTTGTTATGGAATGATAGCTCCAGACTATCCTTCTCTAAAGGGACACCACCAACTTATATTAAATAGTTTTAATTTCCTCCAACTATTCCCCATTGTCCAAGAAATTTTTTTTTCTGAGATACTAGAAAATACCATTTCTTTCCCTATCGATTTTTTCTTTACTATAAAACAAAGCATTGATTTTTTTTCCTTCCGTCTCATGTTCCTAATGGCACTTAAATTAACATGGTTCATTTGTATGCCACCTTACTACGACTAATGCATCCTTCTTGTCAGACCAGCAACACCAATAACAGAACGCTGGAGCTTCTACTCAATCAGCAACCTGATAAATGGCACTTTGGTTGACAAGAGCAATGGTTAGACTCGGCCTTCTTCTATGCCCTTGGGCAAGTCTCTTAATCTAGCCTACACTTCAACTCTACGTGTGCAGAATAGGGACATCATTTATCTAGCCCATATAGATTGGAGGACGAGGAAGACCTGCCAGTGAACATTACATGTGCTCAAACACCACTTTCAAAGAAGCAGCAGGTGAGGGTATTTGGGTTCTGAAGAACATATGACACACAGTTCAACCAGCACACCCCTCTCATCACCACAATAATCAATAACTTTCTATGAACTGTAATATTCAGCCTTTCCCACTGAAGCTCTTGTCCACAGGAGCTATGCAGCATTACTGAACAGATTTTGTTTGTTTGTTTTTTAAACAAAAGAGGCAGGATGCTGCAACTCCCACGTAAGAGTTTGCTACTGCTTGTATTTCCTTCCTGGATGATTTTTTCAGCCTCCTAGCTCTGTAAAAGCTACTAAATAGGCCAGTGTGTAGGATTTGGAGATGCTCATTCTGTGCCTCTTCTGTAAGCAGTTCTGTGACTTCCCAGTATAAACTAGTGTTTAACTAGCATTTATTTTTTTGCTGCATTTTGTATGTTGCTTGGATCCCTCTTATTTGTTTAGTATTTCTGTTTTATCAGCTTAATTTCTCTTTTCCTTTGTATTTTATTTTTCTTCTTTAATATAAGGTGACTCCCAATGTAAAGCAGGCCAAAAGAGCACAAATACAAGGGTTTTTTGAAACACTTATAAATAGCAGCCCTCTGGAGACTATGTTACTGTGGGATTAGAAATAGGTCCTTACCTTCCTGTCAAATCTTAGGAAAGGGATCCATAAGCTAAAGAAACAGAGAACTGAATGATGGAAGATGCTCCACTGATACTGGAAGAATTGTTTATGGCAATATAAACCCTGCTAAGAATAAACATTTGAAGAGCTGAATTTGACAGGAGCCAATTCCTAGTGACCAAAAGCAGATACAGTGCTAAAGGGACCTTTTCATTCAGGCACAACTCAAAACCATAAAATGCGAAAATAAATAGAGTCCACTGACCACGGCATTAGAAATTATCCCTTTAAATAGACTAGTTTTCTCAGTGGAGGAAAACAGGTGCAGAACTACACGGTCTAATAAAAACAGCACTTGAAAATACATCAGCAAATAGAACCTCTCTCAAGCACCACTGGCCCAGAATGATTCCTGAGCAAAGATGCCCTAATCTGCAGGGCAGATACAGAGCAGATTCCAATGAAAAAAAGAATACATACATTCAAATAAGCTATGCTAAATCTCTCTGGAGGTGCATTTTCCTTATGTTTATGCTGTGCAGTATCTCTATAACTGGTATTTATCAGCTCTTGCAGGTGAGAAAAGGATGTCACTTCTGTTGATCAGAAATGAAAAGAATAAACATGCTCTTAATGACAGAAGAAAACTTATTAAGTCATATCTATGTTTTTATTTCATTAGACTATGTCAGTTCAGAGAGAAAAATATTTCAATGCCATTGAATTTAGAGCAGACCCAATTTAGAAAAATTCATCTTAAAAATAGACTAATCCATTCATGTAAAGGTGTGATACAAAGAATGTATTCTATCCAGATAGAAAGTCGTTTGTACTCTTCAAAGACAATTTTGCCTGTAAAATTGAGTATCAGAATAGATGAGCACCACACAATAGAAAAGCACATACAGTGTAAGTAAGTGAATCATTCACACTTGTCAGAAACTGCTGATTCTGTGGAATGTCTCCTGAGCCTGGAAAGTGTTCTTAAAAAGCTGAAAAGAAGCCTTAAATTCCACACTCAAATTAAGAGTCAGCACATTATTATTAAAGGTTTAGAGCCCACTAATTAAAAATGCTTAGTAAAAGGCTGATGGAAACCTACAAGTAAAAGACTCTCCAAATGGCTATGCCACAGCTTAATAAACAGAGGCAGATCCATGGGCAAAAGACTCTAAAAGTACATGCTACAGCTTAACAGACACTGCTCTCCTCTCCCATGTACTATGGCCCTCAATCACACAAGATGCTTTAGCAGCAATGGCAGTTGTGCACAAGGACATATTAACCTGTAAGTACTGTAGGGTCACATGCAACCCGGAGTGATCCCTGCCAGGTGAAAGGGGGTGGGGACCACGGAATGAAATTCGTCTTGGGATGTGAACCGTTCATTCAGAAAACTCTTTATTTCTTGGAGGATATGGGGCTACTGTTGAGCTGAGACACTTTTACATACCTGCTATTTTTGCTAGGAGAGTCAACCAGGAAAGAAAAAAGCTATTGAAAAAACACTGAGAGAGAGGCTGACAATCCCCACCATCAGGACTGAAGTCCCATGGTGGATAAACTTCCACTCATGTAAAGCAACACTGACATTAACTGGCATCTTTAATTACAGGGTTAGCAGAGACACTAGGGATTCAATTGGCATCAGAAGCTGAAAAGCCTTCTCATTTTTTATGCCAGCCTCACTGCACAGCCGTATAGGAGTAAGCAGTGTAATGGGACGATCATCTGGGCCGCAGATTAAAAGGATTTTTCCATGTTAGTCTGAAGTGTTGCACTAAGACTAAATCCATATCAATATTTAATTACAGGCAAGCTATATATATGACAGCTTTGTTAATAGGCCATGAAGGACCTCTTGCAAGTGGCTCTAGCCGCTATGCCTAAGCCTCAGATTTTCAAATGTTTCCTGCTGCATGGGAAACAGCTGTGTTGATGGAAATCTCTCAGCTTAAAATATAAATAAATAAATAAAAGACCTGCAGCTTTTGGAAAATCTACCATTTTGCATCTCCAAAGAATGAAGAAATAATTCAGGATGTTAGAAAATCTCTGTTTGCAGCAGCAGCAAATAAACCATATCTCAGGATAGTAATGTATAATTTTGATAGGTAGTCTTGGGGATGGCAATATTAAAACAGAAGCTGGGTGGGGGGAAATGCAGAGTAGTAAACAGAAAGATGATCCATATGTCAGCAAGCTTACCTCAGGAAGTGTCAGTCCTGGGAGCAGAGGCAGCTTGGGCTACATGATCTTTCCTGGTCTCTCCCAAGCAAAATACAATCTTGTTAACGTTGAAAGCAGTTGATTTGTTTAAAATGAATGAAGTCTGTTTGGAACAAACTTCACAGGCTAAAGTGAGAGAATGATTTAGCACAGAGAAAGGATCAGATTAAAGGAGTAGAGCTTTGTAAGAAAAACAAGGAAGCTAGCCTGTGAAAAAGGAAAGGACTGACACTCTTTCACCTTTAAAAAAAAAAAAAAAAGAAAAAGAAAAAAGAAAAAAAAGTTACATAATACACTGCAGCAAGTTTGATCTTTTCTTTTCCTGCCTAGAAAATTCCTATGGTGGTAGTGATGGGGGAAATCACAGCAAGTTTCATTCTGCTCTCTTAACATAGGCAAAACAAGCCTGAACCCAAGATCAGGGCAGCCTCAAAACCCTCATGCTTTTCAGACTGTGCTGGAGCCCATGCAGCTTAGCTCCTGGGGCCATGCTCTTGGGCTGCTTTCGAGAACACAGCCTTCTTACAACTCAGCAATGATCCTGGATGCCCATCTTTCGGGTCCTAGAATCACATTTAAACTTATACAAAGTTCTCACTGGGCAACTTCATGGCTGTTTTTTGTAGCACCTGGTCATAGAAGTTCCACTGTCACTATGGCCAGAGACTTCTGAATATCTTCATGCTTTTTCTTCTCTTTGGTTTTGCATAACATCAGGTGGCCAGAGCCAAGGCACAGGTTGGTGTGGGAGCTCTAACAGTATGGCCTCTGTTCAAATTTGGTAGAGCACATGCTTTTGAATTAACATTTAACATAAAAGGCACACAGCTTGCTATACGAACATGCTTGTGAAATCACTTCCATCTGACGGACAAGCTCTGTCCCAAGGAAAGTGCTCTGAATAATCCCTTATGTGAAAGGAAACAAAGTGCAGCATACAAAGAGTACCGTATTTAAAGCTTGTTCATTTAAGAGATACTGGAACAAGAACAGACATCTAATGCTTTGTTTTGCATTCAGCTAAAGGCACTTGTGCTTTCATGATGGTAAACAACTTCAGGTACTTTGAAATGTCATTGATCTTGGCCTGTAGCCCTCAGAATCACAGCTATCTACCTGCGCAGATGGTGCTCAGAGTTTGACCCCATTGATTTATGTTTCATGTCAAAGGTCCACACTGAAGTTCACTCCTCAGAGATCATGAAGATACCACGTCTGAAACAACATGCAATAGCCTGTCATTTAACTAACGAGGCTTGTAGCTGACCAGCAAAGGCCTTGAAGTCCTTTCCTCCAGCACTCAGACCACAACATTTGCATAATGCTAGGAATAACTGGTTATTGAGTTCTAGTATTTAGAAAATCAGAATTTTACAACACAGGTTTCCCATTTCTAATAGTCTTGCAAATTCCTAGGGATCAGCTTATTTTATTTACATTGATATTTGAGACAGAAGTCTTGAATCATGATGTTCAGAAGAAAGGCAAAGATTAAATAATTATTGATGTTAATCTAAAGAGACCTGAATTTGACTGTCTCGTCATTTGCAAACTTTTGTTCTCTTAAAAGGGTGTGCAATAGCCGGGCTGTTTAGTGTATGGTTATATATGTAGTACTTGTCGTCTGACCTTAGTGTTCCAATTGCACCAAAGAGCAGAATTCCCATTCAGTTCTGCAGTGCACAAAGACCACTAAATAATCCTCTTTTCTGGGCTTAATTTTGTAAAACTTCCACCTATCACACTGAAAATCCCTGGAGTTTCTACCCTTTATCTCTGCTTTTTGTATACTCCAGGCTGAAAATGTAACAGCTTTAGCCATAGAGCTGGGGGGAGGAGGTGGAAAAGAATGTATTTCCTTATGTTTAAAAAAGGGGTCATTCTTGAGCACCATTACAAAGTTTAGTTTGAAGACCAGCCTTGAAGGAGGTGAACATTTGTTTTTTTTTTTTTTTTTTGCTAAAGACCAATTTTTTGATTTGAGAATTAAGAGGCTGTGAGCATCGCTCACTGACAAGGCACAGCAGAGCAACACTGCAGCATACTTTGAAAGCACATAGCTATCTACAACTTTCAACAGTGAGGACAGTGTTTTGTACCCACATCCAAGCTCCACCTCCCCAAATGAAATACCTGACAGCTTCAGGTTACTTTGAAGACTTTCTCTTTGAGATAGCCACAAACATGCGAGTGACTTGCCTGTTTTTTTTGCTGCTCCCCTCCTTGTTACAGCTAGCACCATCTGAGATGAAGCCTTGGATACTCTGAAGCCATAGGTTCCTGAAAACCTGGGAAAATTAGACAATTCAGTGATCATGTTTGTGAAACAAAGCAATGTTTTTCTCCTCCTCACATCCCTTTCCCCCCTTAAAAAAAAATAAATAAAAAAAGAAAGAAAGGAGAGACAGAGAGACAGAGAGAGAGAGGGGGACAGAAAAGGAGTGCAGCACTTCAGGCCATCCACAGCAAATGAACTGGCATCACAGTCTTGTTTGGCAAGATTTCTATGGATGCTACTTAAAATAAAACTGCAAAAAAGCACAGCCTCAAACGGCAGAGTCTTGCACACAGGCTGGCAGCACAAACTGCCATAGAAGGCTACAGCTCCTGCAGAAATCCCAAGGCTTGTATTCACTTTTAGTATTTTTCAGCTCAGCTCAAACAGACCTGTTTTAACCCAAGTTAATCTCCTTCTCTGTCAAAGACTTTGTCTAAATTTGCTTTTACATTAATGAATATATTTGCCCCATTAGATACACAAATTTGGACCATGCGTCAAGAGGGTAAAGGAAGCCTTGCTTTGGGGAAAATGCCATGCTCCTGGTTTCTAGCCAGAGGTTTGTTAATCCCACAGCACTGATGACTTTTTTTCTGGTGAGCAGATCTCTGAAGAGAGTCCTCAAAGAAGAAGCTGCATCCTACACCTCTTTTTGCATTGCCTAGCAGAGGGCAGGGTGAAATCTGTCCCTCCTCTATTTTTACCACTCCGCAGTGCAACCACGACACGCAGTTTGCACACAGTTTCATAGAAAGATAGAATCATAGAATGCTTAAGGTTGGAAGGGACCTCTAGAGATCATCTAGTCCAACCTCCCTGCACACACAGGGTC
>JAYECN010441582.1:0-21804 GCA_035222435.1 Microcambeva ribeirae | reverse complement strand
GGAAGGAAGGAAGGAAGGAAGGAAGGAAGGAAGGAAGGAAGGAAGGAAGGAAGGAAGGAAGGAAGGAAGGAAGGGAAGGGCGGGCGGGCAGTGGAAGAAATGATTTCTGAGTAATGCATGGCAACAGGAGAAAAGCTAAAAGAGAGGATGTGTTGAAGAAAGGAGGAATTGAAAGTCAGAACAGAGTTAAAGACTCTTAAAACACAGAGAACGAATTCACACATTTGGCTCTGTATTTGAAAGCTTTTATTGTTATTGGTTGATATAAGGAGTTACAAAGCTTTAGCACATAAATTTGAAGATTTCCACAAGAATATAAAATATATGACTAATAAGTTTATCTAGAAAAGCTGTGGAGAAGTATCTAGAAAATATAATGATATTGTATATCAAAAATATAACTAATTCTCTGAAGAGAAAATCTAGTAATATTGGGAGATTCATTTAGATCATTATGAGAGATAGGATCATGACTGGGTTCTGAAGATGCCTGTAGACTCAGCACTGGATTTGGAATTAATTTACTGATAATTAACTCTTGACAAAGAGCATCAATGGCCAAAATAAATAAATAAAGCTTTTGTTACATATGCCTTATGGTGTATACATAAAGTAGAATCCAAAAATATGTATGGAATGAGGGCTGAAGCAGAGAACTACAGTCTAGTGACAGAGTGCTTTCGCTTCTCATTTTTCAGTGGTTTTTGATCTAAAACCATTACCATCTTACAGTGGTGAAAAGTAGTATGATTTTTTAACATTGCCTACTAAAAATGTTCTTATGTTAAGTTGCTTAAGAACGATTAACACTTTTAAGAGACCTAATTTGAAATGATTGGTTTTATTATACAGAGGCATACAGCATGCAATACTGATCATATAAATGCAGAATGAAATGTTGGTTTTTGTTCTGACTGGTCACTAAATAATTCAGAGGGGAAATTGCTGGAACAGAACATGCTTCAGCTTGTAAGTGGGTGTGATGATTCCATCTCTCTTTTGTATATAAAGACAGTATATAAAGACAATGAGTTTCAGATCTGTAAGTGTTTTGGTGATCTGAGAAAAGTTACTTGTATAACAGACGATTATTTTTCGTATATGGAAATTATTACAAGCTGATTTAAATTTTCTGCTTGGACGCTGTCATGGAGAGCTGATAGTAAAGTGAAGGAACATTGTATGGTGCAGGAATGAGGTAGTATAAGTTCGTTCTGCTTAAACAAGATACTTATGTATAGGTCCTATCAAATTTAAGGAAGTATTCGGCACTATAAAATAGGGAGATAGTAATTTTATAATTTTAATTTTATAGTAAATTTATAGTAATGCACTATAAGAAGGGAGAAGTGAATGCATTAGTGAATAAAAAAAATATGTATAGTGATGGAAAGGAAATAGTAGCAATAATTACTTTTATTTAGTTATTCTTACCCATTGCCATTCCATTTAAAGAAAATTGAAGGATTATATCTTTGCTGTCCAAATTTCAAGAACTATTAATTATCAAGGGATACTTCCTGAATAAAAGATTGTTGGAGACTGTAAAAATACTCTGGAAAAGTCTTACTATATCTTCCTTCACAATTTTATAAACTTTCTTCAGCATATAAAGATACTGGGCAAATAAGTTGTTGCTTTGATATAAATCTTCCAAGATACTTTTGCCTTTTCTCTGAAAAAATGGGATAACTCAGAATTCTGACTTAGAATTTAGGTTAGATGTCGATATAAACACTCCTCCAAGGTTCCCTTATGTTTTCTAAATGTATAGCTGAAAAGAAACATAGTTGATGCAATATGCCAAAGGTCACTGGCAAAGTTGGGAGCAGAACATAATATTTACTCTTTGTAATGTAATCTTCAGTAACATCAGTGCAGTTCCTACTCTCATATAGTAATGCTAACAAGTTTTATTTACTACATTAGCATGTACAAATCCAAGACATAATAATATTTGTATATACAAAGCTTTTTTAAGTAATACATAAGACCCCATTTAATTAGTCACTAAATTACTATCAGAAGACTCAAATAATTATCAGTTTTATGATGTTCCTGGGGAAAATTCTCATCTGATGTAATCAGATGGATTCCATTGACTTCACTGGAGTTAACGTTAATTGACACCTGAGAGATTTTCAGGTGTCAGGCTATAAGTATCTCCTTAATTTTAAGCAAGTGAATAATTCTTTTGACTTTGTTGTGGCATCTCCCTATAGGACTTGAGGTTGCTGTCATTATGGATATTACTGAATTCTTATACTCTGGAATCCAAAAATGTGGACTTTGTCACCTATTGCATGAAAAGAGTTAAAATCTGGTCCTCTATAAATTCTTTAGATATTTAAATTTGCAATTTGCTCTTACCAAAATTAGGTGTTTAAGGAACTCTTCTGGCTAATTCTATTTCTTTCTTAGACTTCATAACAAGTTATAATTTTTTGTAAAATACGTGATAATAAAGTGAACTTAGGAATAAAATTCATATTTGATTACAGTGGCTGGCAGCAAGTTCTTAGGAAAAAGAAATAATAATCTTTCTAGGAATTTTATCTTGGAATATACTGATTCTGTCTCTTTGGGGTTTTTTTTTGTTGTTGTTGTTTGTTTTGTTTTTCTCTTATCTGAACGTGAATATATATTTATGCTTGTCTAAATAAAGAACAACAGGACCATAGGCAACAGTGAACAAGCTATATATCAATAATATTTACACAGCATTTACCTTAAGAAATGGAACTGTACAGTAACTACCATAACATGAGGGAAAGTAATGCATAGACTAACCTATGTACAGCTGCATTTTTTCCAGCTTCCACAAACTACCTGTCTAATTACAAACCCTTTTGAATCTTCTGGTTTAAGAAGGACAGATGTCACTTAGGCTTTGAATTAAGAGGTCTCTCTTTACTTATTTATCCTCTTCTTCCTCTGTTACTCTGTCCTCATCCTGATCTGAAGTCTGGGAAATTCAATGATAAGGCCCCAGCAGGCATCCTGTAGCTTTGGCTAAGCCATGTCCATCCCATTCCTGTCTCCAGCCTACTTGTCTACTGGGATTTAGCTGTACTTTCTAGGAATGCTTGTTGCTTTTCTAATCTTCTTAAAAGAGTAACATTTCCATTATAAACATAATCTAGGAAGTGCTGCTTGTAAAATACTTTTAAGGGATTAAGAATCCTTAATTGTGCAGTTATTAATTTAAATTTTTAGATAGCAGATTCTACTTCTTTCTTTCTTCTCATATTTAATGATCATTAAATACATGGCTGTTGATCTAAGACTAGAGGTTCTTTTATTTATTCCTAAACTTAAATGATGACTCTTGGTTGCTGAGATTTATACAAAAGACTGTCTGAACAGTTTTTCAGTGTTCAGATTCGCGGTTCATAAAACGGTCTCACATCACTTTTTGAAGCTTAGCTGTCAACTTTCCCACTAACTATTGTCTTAATTTACTAAGTTTGTTCCAGGTACTTAAATGTCTGTGGTCATGCTTCACTGCAGTGAAGTATGATAATTGTGAGCCAAAATAAGGTTACAGTCATGAAGATGACAAACAGGATGCCCCACTCCCCAAATCAGTAAAATAAAGGTGAAGATAGTATGATAAAGAAAGTTAGATAACACCATAATCAATGTAGTACAGAATTCTAGTCACCTAGCTGTACGAACATCTATTCAAGCTGTGGCAAGTGCCAAGAATAACTATTAAGGGGAAAGAAAATTTATGACCTGAGAGGAAACTTAAAGATATTGGCTTACTTAGTCTAGCAAAAGAAAGATTAGGAAGATATGTTATTGCCAGTCAAACAAATTCTTAGGATAAATTCCCTAGGATACAGAGTGGCTTATGAAAACAAAACCAACCAAAAAGTAGACATAGGAATAAATAACTATCAGATAGCTATAGTGTAGTAATAAATTAGAAGGATTCACACCTTTAAAAGATTTTAAAACAGTCTTTCAGTAAAGTTAGTATGGAAAAATAAAAGACTGGTAGGTTATAAAAGGGAATATATACCAAAATTATCTACTGTGTAGCAAAAGATCGGCTTCCAAACCTCTAGTGTGAAAGTTCTGTATTTTGGTTTGATGAGCTTTAGAGAATAAAACACAGTATTTCTAAGATGCTCTGCCTGGATTTAGGATGTCATCAGTTCTTCCTGGTGATAAGCTTCCTAGCCTGACATTGTTCCAGGCTTTTTAATATGGATAATCACAGTTTGAATGAACAATTTAGCATTTGTAGAAGAAAATCTAGAATGTTTTAGAGCCCTAGTTGCAGTGGGAATTCTCAGGTTTTCCTGGTTTCCTCCTAAGGGCTTAATTCAGGAATCTGATGTATGGTAGATATCCTATTTAATCATGGGGCTCTGAACAATTATGGTAGGAATGCTGTCGGTGGTGAGAAATCTCTACATAAATGTGTATTCTGCAAAGAAATAAAAGGTCACTATTCATGGTCACTGCTGAAAATGTTCTAGGATTAAATGGCTATTTCTAACAAGGTAGAGGAAAAGCTGCCTATGACAGAAGACTTAGTTTTTATGAATAGCTTGAAGTTTGGCAATAAAGTGAAAATAATCTAATATTCAGATGACCTAAATCTTTGCAAATGTGACGTTTCAGGCCAAATACTATGCCTATTAATCAAAAAACCTTACCATGAAAAAGGTTGCAGTATTACATTTTCTTTATTAATGTTTTTAATGAGGAGATACGATTGTAAGTATCAAAGCATGCTTATGCACTATAAATCATATTCATTAAATATATGCAGAGATTTATGAGAGAAAATTAGAGCTAAGTGATTTTTAATCTGACACAATTATATTTCCTAGGTAAGAGGGACTCTTACCATTTCAATAAAATGAACATAAAATGAATTCTTGAAGTGCATATACATCTATTTTAAATGTTTGTTTAGGGTAACGCATAAATTTTCTTTCTTTTTTATTTTTTTTCTATATTACTTGTCAGAAAAATAGAAGCTTGGAATAGTGTTCCACTAATTTTCTTCCAAAGGAATTCCCAGTAATGTTAATAAAAAAGAGAAGATTGAAGATCAGTGTATGAACTTTGAAACTAAAAGTCCATAACTGGATCTCATTCACAATTTACTACAGCAGGTTGTTTCTGTCTCTCTGCATACATAAGACTAAGTGCTTTCTAAGACATAGAAAACAAATAACAGAAACATTTCCCCATGCCAGAATATACATTGTTTACTATTCTGATTAGTTCACCAAGTGTATCCGGTTTATATTTTAAGCTGACCTCAATACATTATGGATGACAATGATAGATAAATATTTTTGTTAAGAAAACGGAAGAAAATGACTTGGGATTTAGCTGCATTGCTCATAAACCTGCACATGGATTGTTATTTTTTTATGTTTGTTTTTTAATCTGCAGAGTTATATATTTATGTATATTCTAAAAGCAGAAAAAAATGCAGTTGAAAAATTCAACATACAAGATGCTCTCTTTGTTCCTTCTTGCAGTTTTCAGACAACTTGTAGAATCTGTTTCATTTTCTATCAATTACTCAGTCCTTTGCTATCATGAAAAATTAATGCTGATGACATGATAAGGAACTCACTTTGTCTTTCTTGTTGCCATAATCCTTTTAAGAATATTGGGATAGATGAAATCTCTTAGAGCTTCATTGATAGAAGCTGCTTTTTGCTCAACACAAGGTAGTTCAATCAATTATTTATAACCTTTGTTCATATACTTCCACCTAACCTGTGCCACTGTAGAAGTTTATATGGCTTATTAAACAGAAAGAAGTCTTGATGGAGATAATGAGCTCTTGTTTTCTTTTTAAATTTTGATAAAGTATAATTACATTTACATCTTTCAGGCTGTGTTTCTTTGTAGTGAGATTTTGTTGTTGTTGTTGTTTGTCGCTGTTTCTTGAAAGTAGATATTGTTTCTAACAATCCTACATATTGTAAATCAACATTACCCTTACAGTACTTACTTAACAACTCGTGCGTATTTTTTACTTGTGCTTCTTAGGGAGTTCATAGTTTTCTCCCTACAGCTCATAAGGGTTAATATTTTATTTTATTTCTAGCATAACATCTTACACAATGAATGAAGAAATTCCAAAAAGTACAACAATGAAGAGAGGCTTTCAAAGGACTAGAAGCTCCCTACCTCCAGGCTGTTCTTCAAAGCAATCAAAAACTCTATGCGTTTTAGTACTTACAAACACTGATACACGCTTTGCATTTTGAACTTAAAAATGCAGTTAACTGGAAAGAAGAAATAACATTATTGAACTCCAGGAAGTCACTGGATCCCTGAAATAAATAAATAAATAAATAAATACATACATACATACATACATACATACATACATACATACCATGGAACTTGCATATCTCAGGAAGTTTCTGAGTTTTTCTTATCTTGGCATTATTTCCATGTCTCTCTCCCCTTTGGCAGGGATAATGATTTAAGCTGCTTTTGGAGTAGTTCTAATTTTAGAAGTTTCACAACAGAAATTAATGATACTAGAAATACCATAGGATCATAGGAACACAGGAAAATTTAGATAGGAAGGAACTTCAGTGGGCCATGTAGTTCCATGTTCCTGCTCAAAGCAAGGGCAGCGATGAGGTCAGATGAGGTTGCTCCATTACATCTTGAAAATCCCAAGAATGGAAATTCTCCAGTCTCTCTGGACAACCTGTTCCAGCTGTCTTCATGGAGAAAATGATCTTCCTTGTGTCCAGGCTCTCTTCTTTGAATTTACACCCCTGATCTTCTCACTATGTATCTCTGGGAACAGCCTGACTGTTGTCTTGGTGATCTCCTAGTAGGTATGAGGGGCCTTCTTCTAGGTCTTCCTGAAGTTTTCTCTTACCCATCTGAACAAGCCCATCTCTTGCAGCTTCTCTTCACACAGCAAGTCTCTCACAAGCCTGGAGACTTTTGCTGAACATATTCCTGTCTATTGATGTATTTCTTGGATAGAGACTCATAAGTGAAGGCAAGGCCTTAGATGTAGCCTCACAAGGAGGCTGAGGAGAGAGTAATAATCACTCCCCTCTACCTCCTGGTCTGCTCCTGTTAGCACAAAGGACTCTTGGCCTTGTTTCCTGCCAGGGCACACTGCTGGCTCATGATCAGCTCAGCATCCACCAGCAATTTTGGCATGTCCTCAGCAGAGCTGCTCCTCAGCTCCCCAGAGCTGCTCCCCAGACAGCCAGGTTCCAGCCTGTGCCATTGTAGGGAGATCTTCCCTCCCATGATTAGGGCTTAGCAGTTGTCCTGGTTCAGTTCCATAAGGTTCCTGGTGGCCCCTCCAGCCTGTCCAGGTCCCTCTGGATAGCAACTCTTCTTTAAAGTATATCATCTGTTTCCCCCAGTTTGGAGTCATCCACAAACTTGATGCTAGTGCACTCCATCATCTCTCTCAGGTTACTGATGAAGATATTAAACAGGACAAGTCCCTGTATAAACCCTTGAGATGCTTCACTCAACACAGGCCTTCAGATGGTATGTTAAAATCCATGACATTTTTGAGTCCAATTCCTAACCCCCTTTTTTTTTTTTTCCCCCATCTCATCATCCTCCCATCCAGACTGCAACACTGCAACATCCTGACTTAGATACAAGAAGAGCTGGAATGAGTGTTAAGACTGTAATATGAACAGAGTAAGATTACAAAACTTTCAATCAGTGACTGAGTGGCCCTGTCAACACCTTTGAAATGAAGTTCTTTTGTATTTGACAAGTTATTTCTTTGATTAGAGAAGAATAAAGAGTATAAAACTGTTATATTAATGTCCTCCAATTAAAAAGTGTGTGTAGTTACCAGGGCTCTAATATCATTTTTTACCTTAGAAATGGTCCATTGATTTCCACAGCAGTAAAGGTAAGGCACATCTATAAATGTAAACTTATGGTTTTGTTAAGGTAGATTTTTATGCAGGCTCTTAAAATGGGAGTATTTATGAGATGAGATTGTTCATGCCTTTGAAAGCCTCCAAGATACTTCACAGTTTGGCCCAGATCCAACAAACTACTTAAATCACATAATTTTCTATTCCTTTCAGTCTGACTACCTGCATGCATAAATTTAAGTATATACTTTAGTGCTTGCTAGATCTTCGATCAAACTACTCAGTACCATTCAGGATTGATCCTGAATTAAGCTTACTAAAGAGAAAAAGAGTATGATCTTTGGCTATAAAATCTTGACTTAAGCAAAGTGCTTTCTCAGTAGGAGACATGAAACAGGTAAATCAGTAAAAAAAAATTGCATTGCCATAGGTTCCAAGAACAACATTATACTTAACTACAAAATTAACATCGTCTTACTTACAGTGAGGAAATACAATCCCATAAGTTTTAATTCCCCCAGTTTCATCAATATTTTCACTTTAGTTTCTTCTTTCCATGAAAAGTTTCCTAGATATCACTCTAAAAGACTTCAAGAATACTATACTAAAGATAATTCTGTTGGAAGGGTACACTGTTTGATACAACCTTTTTTGACATATATGTGCACTTACTTAATAAAATGCTAAAGCAGAACAATAATTACACTTTTCTGCATTAATAAAAAAATCTCTATTAAATCAAAATATACAGACTAAAAGTTATTTTGCTACCTGTTGCTTTGCTTGCTAGAAGCTGTTTAACACAGCAAAATTTTTGCAAATAAGGGGCACCTGCTAGGAGCTGTGAGGCATGCACTTCCTAAGAAGTAATTATCTGGGAGTATAGTTAGATGAAAATAAAATAATGAAGAAATCTGCAAATCTTTTTCTTTTTGGAAAAACAAATACAGGCAGTATGGAAGGGATAGGAAAGATGCTGACATGGAAATTGTAATCATATTATGCCTCAGATGTTCCTCATTAAAAATGGTGAGCAATTTAGCTCACCAATTAGGTGAGCAATAAGATGTATATCTATATGTCTTCAAAATAAATTACAACATTTTTTTCTGAAGACTTTTAAAGGATTCCTTCTTTAATAATTTAAATAAAAACATTTCAAATATCAAAGCATATCCATTTACAATATTTGCAGTTTTCCTCAATTCCTTTAAGTACAATTTTATCCAAAAAACAAATAATTAATAGAATAAAAGTTCAATATTATCAAATATTATCAAGAAGTGACAAAGTCAAAGAATCTTTCCTCATGTATCAGTTGTAAAGAAAAGTATCAGAACAGTCACTTCAGGATAATTGCTTTGTTTTCCCAGATAATGTTCCTGACTCTATCTTACGTCAAAAAAGCTGGAAGAGGCATTCAGCAGACACCACAGTACTCAAGACACAGAAATTGCTCATATAGCTCAAAAAAGGTTTTCCCCAGCATTCGTCACTTACTTCATTTTCCCCAAACGTAAACAATTTAGAAGTTTCAAATTAAAGTTTGCATGCAGAAATAAGTATTTCCTAGGCTGATAAGACCAATATACTCTGCTACATTTAAATTCCAGACCTGATTCTTTAAATGTCTATAATATGAACTTGCATTCATCTTCCTGATTCATTTGATTTCAAAGGGAATAGACATGAAAGTAAAATTAGTCAAGTGCAATATTTGCAGAATTGGGCCCTTAGAGAACAAGTTATTCAGACTAGAAGCATATAGAAGACAAAAGAGACAATAATGTAAATGATAGTGTTTTCCTAGATGGCCTATTTTGAAAAAAATGAAACTATAAATTCTTTCTCTTGGTCTAAAGGGTACTCAGAGGTAAACTGCATATGCTGAAATTCCTCCTACTTTTCACAGAATACTCCAATTATCAAAAAAAAAAAAAAAAATTGATAATGGGAGGTGATTCTGAGAGAACTATTTATGTACATAAAGTGATGGTGTTTCAACAGAAGAGAGTGATGACTCACCTGTTTCCAATATTGTGATGAATAGAAGACAGCTACAAAGTGACAAATGTAGTTGTTTTTGTCAATGTAGGGAATTAGTCATATTTTTATATAATTGGTTATGCAGCTTTTCATGCTTCAAAGAAAGAAGAAAGAAATCCTTTCCTCTCCAACTCCTGATGAACTAGGCCTTTTTCTTTCTTTGCTCTTATACCAAGATTCCACACTGAATTTTAGTATACCCCTCAAAATATATATATTTAAATACACTAAATATATATATTTAAAGATATATTTAACCAAAAAGATTGATCCAAACATTTTTTTTCTTCTGTTTCACTTAAAAAAAAAAAAAAAAAAAAAAAAACGGATATTTGGTTAGAAAATTGAGTATTTGGTTAGAAATATTAAGTGGCCCTATGTCTTACATGCTTCCAGGTTATGTAGGCCTTGTTTTTACACACAATATTTTCTTTATTTGAGTATATTAAATTGGCCGACATCCTGACTAAACATTTTATTGACTCTTATCACGTGAAACACTTTTCCTTGGGTTTCATGAGGTAACCATCGGGGGCAATAGAAGAGCACAGAGCTCCTCAGCTCACACTGCCCCGAACAGCAGCATGTCACCTGTGCTGTCATCATCTTCTTAGATTCCCTTCAGTGTCTCATAGTTGAAAATAAAAATCAATCTAGTAAGCATTGATGGTATGCAAAGATCCCTGAAGGCAGGTTTGCAGAGACAGTCAAATGCCTGCTTCAGGTTCTTAACTTTACAGTAAAAGTAAAGTTATCTAGAAGAAGTAGGCAGAACTACATAAGCCAACAGCCAACAACTAGAACTGAAGAACTAGAACAAAACTAGAACAAAAATACAAATAAATTTTCCATTCTTTCGTGGATACGAATACATGCCAGACAGAAGGCATGTTCTGAATTAGACCCTCTCTCATTTTTACCAATGAAAATTATTTTTGCCTTTTATGTCTTAAATATCCTATTCCAACACTTAAAACTGAGGGGTTTAATTCCCTTAGTTTTAAGTCCAAAATTATGTCCAGAGATTCTCTAATCAGAATTTCAGTTCACACAGGCAGCACTCTCAATTTTTTTGAGATCTAGGATAACGTCAAAGAGAGCAGGATTATTCCATAAAATGGCCTGTTTACTAGAACAGATGCTTAATATTATTGTCTTTACCCAGAATCAATTATCTATTTTATGGATACAATTTTGATTCCCTTGATTATGAAACTTTTCACATTTCCCTTAAAATACAAATATTTCAAAATGCAGCCACAAAGCAATGAAAGACATTCAATGACAAGCAGAAGATACATGTGGGCAATACCCTGGGAACTGATATTATTCACATATGTATTTTGTTACTGACATTTTTGTTAGTGTTTTAAGTGTAATAACTCCTGTTAAAACATCATAGAAAACATTCTTCTTAGACATATTCTTTTGAAAGGAAGTAGAAAATACATGAAGTACTTCTAAGCTTTAAAGAGTTAAATAAAAACTTCATTGTAAACAGAAAAAACCTCAGATTTTATCTGAATAACTTACATGCAAATGTGAATTTCTTTGCTGAAATGAATATCCATTAGTTTCTATCATATTTTCTGAATACCTGTAGCAAGCCAGCTTGATTTGGTTCCCCAAAACAACTCTCACCATGTAAGGAGTAGTAGAAAAAATGGAGGTTTATAAAAAACAGACATAAGAAAACAAATCTCAGAAAAGCCTTGGGTTTTCAAACAAACCTGGCGCTTTCTTTTAAGTTAGCAGTGTGCTTTTCTGAGATCACTGTAAGCTGATCTAGCTGATCATGGCCGTCTAGCTGGAACTCAGTCTCAGTGTGTCCGTTATGGGTATTGTGATGAAAATATCATGTTTTTTTTTCTTGTGATTTTTCTCCTTCGAAACTATAAAAGGGTACACACTGACCAGATTTCTGTATTTGATTGAATACATCATGCCATCATTTTCCCCTTTACTACTGGGTACTCTTTTGCACTTAAGTGAGAACCCTGGACTTAGAGCAGTTGTTGATGCAAAAGTCGCTAACAGGAAAAACTGAATGCAAACATTCTTTTCAGTTTTTATTGGGTTGTCTTATTAAGCAATTGCTGAAAATTAAATTATCAGGAAGTGTTCACTATATTGAACATTGTGGAAATTGTGACTAGTACTTCCTTTTTCAATTTTTACGTACATGAAAGATTTTTACCTTAGCATTGTTCATATGTACAGAGTTCCTTGTGCATTAAAAGGCAATCCTGTCTCAGAGGACAGTCATTGGTGAATTAGAGAAAAAAATAAAGACAAAAAAAGCAAAAGGAGAAAACACATATTTGAGCTTCAGAACTTTTTCTCTTATCCTACAACTGTTTAACAGATTTTTGCTACTAGCAGTGGTAATTATTTGTATGAAGCAAAAAAATACATAGTTCCTTTGTAAAATCATAAGGCACTGTCACCATACACAGTGATTTGACTCTATGGCAATATTCCTTTTTATTCTTTTAGTTACAGGAATAGATTTATTACAGTGAGGTTCAGCAGATTTTACTTTATAACTCAGTTTTATAATGATAAGTATACCCCATTTCTTTTCTTTTAACTCACAATATACAAGACTTACTTTAGTGGAGTTCTGATGTCTGAATGAAATTCTCATGAAATACCATGTATTTATACTAAATTAACACTAAATTTAAGAAATAGTTTATTTGTGATGTCTGCTACCTTTATTTATATTAAGTATAGCATATTTTATGCAATGTAAATGCCTTTTTTTCTTCCTGTGTATCTCTTAGTACATGTGGAGTTTGCTAATAGAGGTCAAAATGAGAAATAAATTATTTGCAACTGCAACTTTGTTATCAACATTCATTGCAACTTCATGTAAGAGCAATTAATGTGGAGAGACATTTTAAAACTGAATCTGTGTGGATTTTAAGTTTTTCAGATTAAAATGTCACCTTTGAATCAATATAAAAGGTTTTGGAAATCTGGACAACAACAAATCTGAAGACATTGCTAAACCATAACTAGTCATCTATGAATTTCTCTTTCGGTAGAGAGCAAGTATAAAAAACACAAAAATAAATTTGGATGATCTACTGGTCATACTAATGAAAGGACACTGCACACAACAGCTGTCTAACACACGTAAAAGAGGAAGCATTTGACTGGGATGAATCATCCTCTGAAGACAACCATCTCATTTGATTCACTATACAGAGAGTGGACATTTATCTCACCTAACTTTAGCCATAGAAAAATTGAGGATCTACTTAAACCTCTTCAAGAATGTTCCCTCTACAGTCTCTGTTGAAATCATTCATCCCAAGTCTTTTAGACACCTCCCTGAGCAAGATATGCTTCTCTTCTCTTATTGTGTGCTTGTCTCTGTTGATCTTAGAGAAAAAATAGATGACTAAGTGAAGCAAGACATGAGGCAACAGTCATATTACCATGTTATCAATATTAGATGTTATAGATCTGCTGTAATCTATCTGCATATATAGCACATAGACAGAATTAGTCACTGTCCTAGGTAAGTTCATACAGTCTTTCCCAGGTATCTCTTTCAGGTTTGAATATGTCATCTTTATCCCACTTTTTTTTGTTGCTGCTAACAAAAAAAAAAAAAAAAACAAATAAAAACAAACAAAAAAGCAGAACTTGCCAGAGCTGAGCATTAAGTTTCAGGTAGATGACTAGAGTTAAATAAGATGATTCATACTCTAGATGGCTTAATTTTAGGTAAGGGAGATAAATTCTAGCCAGAAATAAAACAATAAGAGCAGAGTAATTGTAACATAAATTTAAATGAAAAAAAAGTCAAATCATTCTATGAGTATTTTTATGAGTATTGACTTTAGATTCTTACATGTTAACAAATAGTATTGCTGATAATCCCTCTGCACTTTTATATTTTAAGTGTATTCAAATAGTATAATTTGATATTTATGTATTCTTGCACCAATTAAAAACTTATTTCAAAAAAATATATATTTGATGCTTCTAGAATCAGAAAAAGTAATTTGATGTTGTTTATTCATTATACTAGTATGAGAATTATTAGAGTATGGAAATAATAAAATCATATTTTAAGTCTCTCTGAACCAAACTGATATGCTTTAGTATACTGCATTACCATCAGTCCACAAACACCTGGAAACAAATGATAAGAACTTATTAAATATACAGATTAGTTCAAGTGTGTTATAGCACAGGAGCTGCCTTTGTGAGTTAGCTAATTAATCTACTCCAGCATCTTGTTCCTAGATAACATAAGGGTTTCTTAGGAAGAAGAAATCTCCTGGTATTTGAGTTTTTGCTGCTGTAGGAAGTAAATATAAAAATGATTTTTCCTTGTTCCTACTGTTATGTAGTAGCAATTAAAAATGTTGTTGCAGGTTAACCAGAACAGGAAGCAGATAATTCTTCTACAATTCTGAAATTGTGGTCATACCATGAAATGGGTAAATATAAATACTATTAAAATATATTTTAATAACAACATTTCCATCTGCAAATGTATTACCTAGAGTGAGTGTGTGAATATTCTTCAATGTCCTTGGTTTTTTCGAATGTGCTTTTACTCTTCTTTTTGAATTGTGCTTTACTGTGTAAGGAATATACAATCCTGTGTGAGTTGCAAGTAGCAGCTTGAGTTGTTTCTTCTTAGAAGACAAAACCTGACTGCATACTACTTCAGTATGCAATAGGTCAATGGACAATGTGGCTGTTCAAATTTTAGCCATTAATAATCATTTATCTCGTCTCATCACAGATTTTAAGCAATGTTCAAAAGACTTAGGAATAGAGGCCCCAGTGGGAGTAGGTAAAATAACAGCAGTAGCATTTTACTTTACCAGAATCTTTTTAACAGAATGAAGGTTAATATCGTGATCGAATTTAGACTTTCTTTATCTATAAAGACTAAGTAAGTGGAGAGATCATGAATTAGGACTCAAACTTCCCTAGACAGTCACTGAAGGAGATTCTAAGGGGAAAGATGTTGGGGAAATTTGCTGGTAGGGGTATTTCAGAGACTCTAACTACGGAAATAATATAAAGATCTTTCCACATGTCTAAAATTCAGCGAATAAAAGCCCCAAGCTCCTTCTAATACTCCATTGCTTACAGCACACATTAAAAATATAATTTATTTTAATATTGTAAAACAAATAACTTTGAATTGCTTTAGATTTTTCCATCTTCCAGTTACAAGACTGAGTAAAAAGGGATCCATTTTTGTTTGTCCTTCATAAGTTTTAGTTCTCCTCTCAACTTTTCACAAGTTCTTTTTTTCCCTATCACTTTATGTCTGTAATGTCTCATAGTATGTAAATCTTACCTTATACTTAATCATTTTTGTCGACTTTGCCTGAATCTCATTAATCTTTGCTACATTTTTATTGAGACAAGGCAACTGAACTACAAATGAGGATATATAATTATTTTATATAACATACATTTTAGTATTCATATCTCATTTGTTCTATATTTCTTTAAGAGAATTTTTGGAATATATAGAATGTACTTCTGCATTTTAAGAAAAAATGCATATTTTTCTGTTATCTTAGAATCACTTGAATAAAGAAACAGTAAGCTCTCCTTTAAATAACCTTTTCTGACAGCCCACAAGCTACTTGTTGATATATGATACACTTCAATGTCTGTAAGCTAATACTATAAATAATACATGAAACTGAATAAAAATGCTGATGGTGTGATGTAATTCAACACAGGGCTATATGAAATACTGTACAGCAATGCAAGCCATGATATTTTTAAGTGAAGCATTTTATTTTCTGAGAGAAAGTTTATCTAGTAAGAAGTTATTCAGCAAGAATAAAGAGATAAGGGAACCAAACTGCGCATACTGTGTTCGAATGTTCAAAATGAGGACAGTAATTAGCTTCATTAGCTTGGATTTCTTTTCTACTAATATGAAAATCAAAATCGTCTGAACCACATAATTTTTTCATGACATGAAAGTCACATCTTAGACCACAAGACACTACAGGAAAATTTACTTCCTAAGTGGTCTCGCCCATGAAGTATTTAAATCATTGTAAAAGTAAACAACCTGCCCAATTTACATCCAGCCAATTAATCTATTTATTTATTTATTATTTATTTTTATTGAGTAGTAGTGCAACAAACATCTAATAACTAATACTTTTTTTATTCCTATAATACTTGAAAAAACAGCCAAAGCTACAATTTCCTCTTATGGACATTTACCTGTCTCACCTCAAATTCTTCTGTTTCCTTTAACAAATTTCTATTTCATGTCACTTAACTTTTTTTTTTTTTTTTTTCTCTTTGTAAAAGTGTATTTCCTCTGTAAAACCATATTAGTGTGTGTTTTTCAAATACAGTGTGCTTTCCACATCAAATTATTTAATTCCTTCAATTTCTGGCTTTCTGTAGTTTTGAAGTTAGTTTCTTGAAATGTTAAGACTGTGTGCCTGGGCACAAGCACATATTCATATTGATATTGTGCTGAATGTATAGTTATGTTTATGAATATTTCATCTCTTCATATGTTTTCATTTGCTCAATAAATAAATAAATAAATAAAAAGATTCTTTGTGGACATGTTTTTAACATTTTTGCCCTTCATTACATTCTGAATTTCTTGCCTCTATAGATGATGAAGTTATGAAAAAAAAAAAAATAGATTGTAGAGCTAACATCACAAAGTCCATTCTAATAAAGAGGCCCCTTTGCAAATTCTGTTATCTGTAGGTAGAAAAAAAAAAAAAAAAAAAGAGAGCTTATATAGAAATGATTGTGACAATAGGGAATATACACTGAAGATATGATTAAAAGCAACACTTTGAAACTTACTCTCAGGCATACTTTGAATGCCCTACTATGAAATCATTTCAAAATAGTTGCAAGAGAACAGGTGCTCTGGGGTAATGATCATGGCTTACGTAATTAATTTGCTACTGGGATGTAGTTGATAATATGAAAAGTTTTGTGAATGAAAGTTTTCCTTCACAACACATGGTAGTTTGGATAATTAGTGGTTATGGTAGTTACAGATATATCTTGCATTCTCTACAGAAGCAAAATCCCTGCTGAAGTCTTCTGAAAACAGTGGAGGACATTTTTGCTCTTGCTTTGCTTTACACTGGTTCATAATATCAATAAGACTTTCGGTGGGGGTAAAATGAGCAAGTACTAGGGGTGATCACTCAGATGAGTGGAGATCAAGTGGATCTGAGGAAAAACTATCTGAAATCAAAGGGATTTAAAACCTGTCAAATCATCCTTTGAGATATGCATCACAATCACAAGGTCAAGGGAGACCTTATATACTTGAATGAAATAAATAAGGATTTGCTAAAAATTGACCTTTTTTCACTATGCAGCCTCTTCAGAGGAATGATAAGGGAATAAAATCTGATGATTCCATAGTAAAATGTCATCCTAAGTAGGTTGATATGACAAGGCTTTTATTTATCTCTTGAACTGGGATGGATTTTTTTTAGTATGGGGACTATGTAGTTTTCATGAGGAAAGATGAAAGTAGCTATCTTGCCTCCCCTCAAAAGTCTATCAAACAAACCAGCAATCAAGGCAACCTATTTAAATAATGAAAATTAATAATAATTCTGTTGATGTTTAGTAGTTCACAACAGCCTCATCATCAAAAATTGAGAATATCTGGTGATATTTTGGAACTAAAAGTGTACTTCTCAGTGTAAAAATAATTAGCCCTTTTTTCCCCCATTATTAGCGTTTATAGTTCTTCAGGATACAATTTGATTTATTTTAGCCACATCATGGACAATAACAGGGAGTTTTCCATCTGAATTAAGAGGGAGTGTGAAGACATGGACACTGCATATTCCCAAACTACTCTGGCTACTCAGATCTACATAGCTCCTCAGATGACCACTTTCTTTCCCATGTACTTTACAGTCTTAATTAAGTATAATTAAAAGGTTATTTTTCCTCTTGAAATAATACCTTAATGCTCCAGGGCAGGTGATCTCCTAGGCTGCAGATACAGCAGTTCTGCAGAAACACTTGACTCAAATATTGTCAGGAAAATTGCATTAAGTGATAATCATGAAAGGACATTTTACGGGCTCACATAAAAATCCTCAAACAGGTGCCATCTTGGTGTTATCAGTAAAAAACAGCTTTCAAAATAAGGATCTGGATTGCTCTATGAGTCCATGTTGGCTGATGTAGGTTTTTGCGTAGTTAGGCCCTTTCAGCTCAACATTCTGTCTGCCTTTTGTGTGACAGTTCTGATTTGTTTTTGAACAGCTTGCTTCCTTAACACTTCTTCTGCTATACTAGGATAGATCAAATCCAGGAAAAAATCTTATCTTCCTTCCCTAAAACACTGAGGCCAAGCTCACGACTGTCATAGTTTCAAGTGTTGTTCAGTGTTTCCCAAGGAACAGAGCCAAACTCATTTCTGAGTTCCCACTAATCATTATCTTCATTCCTTTCCAGATTCCAACAGCTCGCCTTTCACACTCATTTGAAATGAATGATATACTCAAGTTTAAATGTATTCTATCTCATTTTTGTTCAACAAAACTTTAAAATCATAAATCACATTTGTAAAATTTGGTTCATTGTCTCTGATGGGTGCAACCAGTATTATATACGTAGTAAAGCTCTGCTGGAGATTTCAGAGATGTCATAGAGGCTAGATCATCACATGCCTTTTCTGCCCATTATGAGACTGTTTGTGGGGACTTTACACTTGAAGAAGATACCCAGCTTTTTGTAAAGGCACAAGTTCCAGGCAGGGCAATAATTTTTCATTAGAAGCCTTCTTATAATTCCTAATACTTAGGTCCTTATTTATAGTTAGCCAGCTGAACTAAAAATTTATGAAAGACATACATACATTTATACTTGTAGTCTGTAACATTCTCCCAGCATTTGAAGAATCACAGCTTTTCTACCATTCCTGTACTGTCTTCTACTAAAACCAAGAGAGAAATGGATCTTGGTTAGCTGATTTCCGTTACTTGTCATTTTTCTTGGAGAACACATTTTGAATTGAAAACCTCCACGGAATCAGAGTGCCCAGGTCCTGAAAACTGAAAAAGGCCATAAAGACCAGCTTTATGCAGGGCTGCACAAAGACATATGGCTGATTTCAAAGTCCAACACTGTTACTGTTACTGTTACACAGTTGCCATGGTCAGCATTCTCTCAGTCTCAAATCACAGGCCAATTTTCCTCTTTTTTAAAAAAAATAAATAAACATTTCTAATTATTTCAATACATATTCAATTCAATTTCTTGCAGAAATAGGCAATACTGGCATTCCTCACATGAAAGAGAACTGCCATTATATCACAGATATATGCAGTATATTAGTATCATATATGAGATCAAAATTATTACACAATTGTATCAGCAATAGAGTATAAGCAAAAGACATTAAAGAAGTGATCTTAGGAAGTGATGACTCAGGTGATTTTCCCTGGAAATAGAAAAAGTGACAGGCAGAGATTTTTTATCTCCATGTACACGGGAAATCATGGAAAGGACTGGAAAATTCTGACTCATTGTGACATGAGTCAGTTCAGTAGAAGAAGGGAAAAATAAATAAATAAATAAATAATACATTTTTTACTTATTTGAATTTTCAGGTTATGTTCTAAATCCTATGGGGAAAATATACAAAAAGCAGTAACAAATGTTTTACATAACACTCTACAATTTATCTTCTTATTGAAGACTTCATACTGTGAGACAGTCTGTTTTCAAGTAGTGGAAGGAAAAATAGGGAAACAAATATTCCAATTACTTTAACTTGCTAAAGTAATCCCTAAGAATGGGAACATTAAAATTGCTCACACATACACATGGCCCAGAAGCATCTGGAAGGAGAGGAGCATTAGGATCGTGATTGTAATAAAAGTGGGAAAAGAATTGGACTTTTCAAAAGTATTCTGCTGAGTTTGCTTTGACTGAAGCAATCATGAGAAAAACAATAGAGGAACAAGATTAAGTGACTGATAAGCAATCAAAAAACTACATAGAAGCATAGAGAAATAAGACTAAAAATTGAAATCTAAAAAAATCTCCGAAACCAGGACCTGGACCACAAGGCTCTGGGTAAAGCAAAAAAGTGTACTGTTCTCTCTCAAACTGTTAGTATCTATTCCAAATATAGCAAATATCAGCTCTAAAGAACAGCACTCTGTCTGAGGTTATTATTAGGCATGTTGAAAAATAGTTCATTTTTAAACAGGACTTTTGGTTCCTGAGTACTTTAGATATTAACAACACACAAGTGTCTAAATTTTTGTTCCACTTTTTAACAATATTCACTTAACTTAGAAATAAAATATCAGAGATGATAGTGTGTTTAATTTTTTTTTTTTTTTTTTTTTTTTTTGGTGCACTATAATCCAAATATTTCTTGATATTTCCCAATATTGCTACACTGGACAAGCAGAAAGGAGGATAGATTTAACCCCTTCACCCACAAAAAAGCAGTAAAAGTTTTTGAGGAAATATAGTGAGTGTGAGAAAGCTTAATGATATGTTGCCAGCAAGTCTCCAGCCAGCATAAAAAAGTAGAAATCACTATTATTAACTGGATACAAGGTATTCCTGGAGCAATTTTATTATATTCTGTCCCTTCGATGATTCTATGAATGTATTAGAATAATGTAATACTCATCTTGTTGTCCCTCTCATATCATGCATAGGCATATCCAGCTAAGCAGGATGAGACTAAAGGTGAATATCTGATGTTAGGGGCAAGATTTTTAATATAAAGTGATTTTTTTTTTACTCATCAGCTGGAATTAGAATACTGGAGTTATATTGGTACACACTAACACAGCATAACCTGTCTAGTAGAAAAGAAAGATGAAGTGGGCCCTGACATTTATTACTATGCCTCTTTAAAGTATCCATTTGGATATATATATTTTTTTTTCTTTAAAAAGGTACAGCTACCTTTTCTATGAAAAGCTCCTTTACTGTCTTACATCAAAATGGACAATTCATGCCCCTGGTGAGAACTTGCAAATCTGAGAAAATTCAGCAAGTAAAAGTGCATAGCAATGCTCCTTGCTTATTTTCACTCTTTTTTTTTTTTTTTTTTCCAGTAGGCAATTTTATTTTGCCATTTAACATTCTGATAAACAACAAGGCCAAATGTAACAAATCTCACTTGTGTGCCACTCCTTGTCACCAGATACTCACTTCAGATAGCTGGACGCATTAACTTGACTCAACACATGCCAAGCACACTCCTTTGCTCTCAGGGGGATGTGCAAAGGACTCTGGCACCAGCAGCAGGAGAGGGGGATGTACTGGAACACATGAGTCTGACTTAGCACAGCACAATATTTGTGATGAGAATAGCTGAGCAGGAACATGTTTTGCCTTGAAAAGAGCTTTTCTCTTTACTTTAGTAATCATACTGCATAGATATGATATTTAATACTAAAACCATTTTAAGAAAAGGTACTCACAGTTAATCTGAAGCAATATATTTTAACTTTCATGGTCCACAGAACTGTTACAAGGCTGAACATGGCTTTCCATAATAGCAATTGTAACAGAGTGCACTTATTTATGGGAACCCTAATGCTAGTCCTTCCTGAGCACTCTTCTGGGCGAACTCTCCCAAAATGATTTTTTTACTGTGATGCATAAGGAAAAAAATTCTTTTACCAAGTTGCTTTAGTACTGAGTACCTTAATATTTCTCTCCCAGCAGGCATTTTGGTTTACCTAGTGATAAAGCTAGATATTTAATGGGAAATCATTTAAATTGTTTGCAGATGATGGTGTTTCCAGAGGAAAAGAATTTGTAAGAAGACTTCTTCTTCTTCTTCTTCTTCTTCTTCTTCTTCTTCTTCTTCTTCTTCTTCTTCTTCTTCTTCTTCTTCTTCTTC
>JAYECN010441575.1:0-21807 GCA_035222435.1 Microcambeva ribeirae | reverse complement strand
GCAAAAGGGGGATGTACTTGGGAGCAAAACTGCAGGGGAAATCCTGCACGGCATCGGATCACTTCCACATGCCGACCCAGAGCCCGCGGGGCACCGGGCAGTGAATTCCCCGCGTCAGGAAGGGGCAGCTCGGGAGTCTGCCTTGGGTCAGGCAGCTGTGCCAGCCGGGAAGAGGTTCCCAAGATTGATTCCGTGCTATTAATAACGGGAAGCGCGCGCGCCCGGCGCGTCTGTGAGCCATTCCTGAGCACCGCGGGATATTTATACTTCACCAGATTACATTGTGAAGGAAGAAAAATACACAATGTGAAAATATACATATACACAGTCAGAAAGTCCAAATTGGCAAAAAGTCAAAAATTACTGCATTGCTAGCATTAGTAGTTACAATGCTCACTGCAGAAATTATCAGGCCCTTATAAAGCATCTGGGATCTGTCGAAGTCAGTGAGCGCTTTGAGCCAATTTCTTCTAATTTACGAAATACTGCAACCTTCTACTATTAAATAAAGCAGAGCCATATGAGCATGCAGCACTTCACGGCTTTATTAACAAAGTGCCTATCGCCAAAAAACCTGGTTATGTTGTGGCTGGAGCATTAACCTCTAGAGCTTGGATTTCCAGCACTGGGCACCCTAAGCCAAGGAGTTAACAGTTGTTTCCTTCAACAGAACAACTGGTGGGGGTGGGAAGAGGAGGAAAATAAGTGGGGGAAAAGGGAAGCAAGAGGAAGTCAGCTTTTGGTATTTTGTATCAGTTTAACAAAAATGCTGCTGTCAAATACTGTATTGAGACTTCACCCCCCCCCAGATGCTAGTGTTTCTGCCCTGATTTCAAAGGCAAGCAGCTAACCAGAGTTTGCTGATTTAAGAGACCAAGCCATTGCTTTTAATTCCTCGCAGTCAGTGGAAGTTATCGGCTTCCTTAGGAGCTGAACCCATTCAGCATCTCACTAGACTGGGTTAAAGCAAACCCCAGGAAACGCCTTCGCGTGGAGCAGAAGACAACTCAGTGAGCAGAAAAATATTTTCACTTGTGAAACTACAGATACTGCGCATTTTTCGTTATACTCGGTCGCAAAGTAAGCTATTCATAGTTAAGTCTCAATAGTCCCCAGAAACCAGGATTCTGCTTCCACCAAAACAAAAGAGGCACTTTGCTTCTGCATGCTGCACAAATTAATCTATTTACCATGGAGTTTCTCCAGTTGCACATCAGGAAAAGCTCCTGGTGACAGGCCAAAGGTTTCTCTGCAGCCTAAAGATGCGTTCACGCAACCTTGGCGATGCTTCTCTCCACATTCCCCTTCCTCTGCAGGATGACAAGCAATGTCACAATCCTAGGCGAGAGCCAGCTGGAACCTGCACAAAATCCCACCGAGGCCAGCAGGGCCTCCCGCAGGCCCGAGCAGGCCGGGAACACCCCAACGGGCCGAGAGGCAGGGCTGAAGCACAGTGTATGAGGCCATCAGGCTGGGCAGGGCGCGCGTATTCAACACTACGGAGCACATTTAAAAACCCTTGACCTAAGTGCTTGCAAACAAGCCTGGCAAGTGCTAGAAATGCATTCAACCTCTGAAGAGCTTCTTCACATCACCCCATGGCAACATTTTACGCTGATAAACGAGCAATGACTGTTTTGTAGGAGGTCTTTCTTCGATTATTTCAAAATGGGAGACCTCAGGTCTGCCAAGACTGGAGCAAAAAGCACAGGAAACAGGGAAGCACGAAGAGCTGCCCCCAGCTTTGCCCAGCAGCAGATAACACATGGAACAGCAACTACCACCAGAGTTTTGCAATCTTGTTTAACTATGCAACACGGCTGGCCACAGGGCATATCTGTAGTATACAAGCATCTTCTCCAACCCCAGATCCAGCTGGAAAGAGAAAGGTTTCATCGTGGCTCACGAGCCCACTGCCAGAGCTGGAACCGAGCTCAGTGCTCTGTGCTGCTCAAACACTGCACAGAGTGTCACCCTCAAAACTGTAGCATACGGTCACCAGAAAGCACACACGTGCTCCCCTGATGACTTCCAAAAGAGTTTCCTCAGTTTGGAAGTAAAAGCAAAGGTCTCCAAGTTAGAATTAAGAGCCTGGGGTACTGTCATCCCATAGGAAGGCTGCACAACAAACATTTCGCTAATAATTCCAAAAATGAGCCAGCTCGCAAAATGCAACCCAGTGACCAGAAAACATTAACAATTCTACTAATCAAAAAGAAAAAAGAGACAGAGAAAAGCAAGACTGAAGGCATGAGGTTGGGGCAGGGAGGGAAGGTTTTGTTGGCTGTTTCAAAGTGAGTAAGAGCATCTGCAGCATCAGCTGTGTTATCCCAGCAACACTGAGAATACTCACAAAAGCCAGGAATGCCCCCCCTTTGAAAGAAAAGTTTAAATGCTCCACAAACTAGGTCACCAATAGGCCACAGAAATATCTAAGCAGGCAGCAGGCACCTCCTGGGTTGTACACAGCAGGCTGGCAGCAAAGGCCTCGAATAAAAGACAGAACACACCAGGACAGAGCTCAAACAATAGCTATTGAAGAAAGGCAGTTAATAGCAACAAAGCCTGTAACGCACGGGTCAAGGAGTTGGTCAAGTACAGGCCCTTCAGCTCCCTACCCTCCTCCAGTTGCCAGGAACGGGGATTTACAGACACAAACCAGCCGCGCACATGGCACGCAGCACTAGCAGGCACACACAAAGGCCGAGCAGACACGTTAAAGCTGCGAAACCATCAGGAACTGCAAAATGTGTCCTACGGTATCACATAATTGCTCACTTTAAGGTCCCTGCAATACTTTTCATTGTCCCATTCGAGGAAAAAAAAAAAGGGGGGGGGGGGGGGGGGAAAAAAAAAACACCCCCCCGGAAACACCCACAAACTACAAATTTATGTTAACATGGTCAAAACGTTCATTATCTCTATGTTTGGGTCACATGCAGTCTCTATTGTTTGCATGTTTGCCAGCATACTTATTCTAGAGACTTTAAGTGTGAAGCCACAATTTCACTCAATAACACTCAATAAGTGCATTTCAATCTAATATATATACATATGTAGGAGAAACCCAGGAGGCAACGCGCAGCGTCCCTGGCAGGCCTGGCGCGGCGAGTGCTTTGCAGCCGGCGCAGGGGGCAGCGCTCGCGTTCCGCGCGCGCGCGGCACGGCCGCCACACGCCGCAACGGCGGCCGTGGGGAGGCCCCATCGCTGGCGCCCGAGCTCGTGCTGTAAAGGCAGGTGGTCACGCATGGCGTGAACAGCTACGAATCAGTCACTCCATTCACTTCCCTTTTACTATCGTGCATCTTTTCTTTAATCCTAAGACTGCAATCTTTTTCCCTTACCAGTTTTCTCTAGCGCTTTAAATATGCTTTCATTTTCCCCTTTCTACCAACACATGGTGCTCTCAGTATTAGCATCTTTCTCTCTGGTCTACAACCCGGGGTGATTTTCCCTCTCTCTGTTTCTTTCCTCCAGCCCTTCTGTCTGCGCTCCCCCCGCACCATCCAGCCCTGGCCCGGACAGGCCCTCGCGCTGCACCCGAGCGCTTTCCGCCGACGCGTTGAGCAAGACGTCCCACGAGCCCCACGCGTGGCCGCGCTGCCCAGCCCTCCCTCAGCCCCGCACGGACGCGTCTCGGTGCCGTCCTGCTTTAACGACCCCCCCTCGCCCCGACGCTCGCCGAAAGCCGCGGGCTGGAGGGCACCTCGGACGCGAGGCAGGTGGCGAGCAGCACGAGTGCCCGCGCTCGCGCCGCTCGCCCAGCCAGGTGCGCAGGCATCCGCTGCGCTCGCGGCGGAAAGTCCTGCGGTAGCGGAGGTGCAAGCTCGTCAACCACAGCCCCTGCGTCGGTTAGCAGCAGACCAAGGCTGGGCATATCAAAGAGCAGGACGGCGTCTTTGAACCTCCACCAAAAAGGCGTGTGTGCGTGGACATATACACACTTACTTTATTTTAAACAAATATATGCTATGCTATATATATCAGGGGATACGAATGCTTCTTTGCCTAGAGATCCTAAATTAGGAAATTCGCCACTCAGCTCCCATCTGTGGAAGGAGGAAACCAGACTCCTCCCAAGGGCCACTCCGCAAGGCTACGTGAGACTCCCAGCTGCTCTCTGGCGAAGCCTCCCCGACTCCGCAGGCGGCTGGAGCACACTCGCCCCCCACCTCCCCGCGTGCCAGCCTCAAATTACTCCTCGTCCGCTGCCCAGCGCCTCAAGGGAGTTTCCCCGTGGACGAGGCAACACGCTGGCGGTGTGAGGATGGATCCTGCTCCGTACCGAGGGTCAGCACGCATACCTCGCCTCACCGGTATCCCCAAGGCTCTCGCGCTGCTTTTACACGCAGCTCTATCCCGCCCGTGGCGGGCTCACGGCCGTCCCGCCCCGAGCGCGGCTCGGCCTCGCGCAGCCCCCTCGCAGCGCCAGCGCGGCACCGCAGCACCGCAGCACCTCGCGGGAGGCCCGGGCGGAGAGGGTCCCCGCGGCCCGGCAGCACAGCAGGAAAGCCAGAGCCCGCCCAGCGCCCCTCGGCTCTCCTCTCCGAGCCTCCGCTGCCTTCCTCGCGCGGCCACGTCCCTCGGCAGGACGCCCTGCGCAAGGGGCTGAGCACGGACACCGTCGCTGCTCTCTGGAGAGCCGCCCACGGGCGCCGGCGACGTCGCTGCCTCAGGGCGCTGCAGAAGCTGCTCTGCTGAGGGGCCTCAGGCACCGCCGCGCTGCCTCCCGCGCTCGTCACCGGCGCCCGGATCGCATTAAACCCAGGAATTCCAGCGCTGCGGCAGCCAGCAGCCGCTCTGCCAGTAACTCTGGCAGAGCCGTAACTTCACGCTGAGTAAAAAACACAAACCTTTTATATTTCAGATGCTTCTAATAAAGATAATCTTTATTAGACTGCTTACTTCTCAGGGAGCAAACAAGTTCACACAGCAATTTCTGCATCAACTCCAGCAAGGGCAGCCAGAGCTGTTAGAATGACACCTAATGCCTGGACCTCTTAAGCTTCATGCAATGTATGTTTTCATATTCTAAGCAGTGCCTCGGTGGCAAGTCAGGAAGGCATGATTAGGTTTAATTTTAAAATTACAACCTTTATTTCTATCAAATATAACCAAATTTTTTAATGAATTACAGCAGTGGAGCCTCACAGAAAATGTACTGCATCACGTCAGATGATTCCATTATAAATTCAGCCAGCTTTGACTTCTGTCCCACAGCCCTCCTAGGATTCAACGCTGCAGTGCAATGACAATAGCAAACACTACCATAGACACAGCGATGGTTTTCACAGTGACCAAAATGTACCTTCCCACATAGAAAAACACTTGAGAACACGGTGCACTTTGCTCCGGGAGCACACAATATATGACACCTAAGAGCTTTTAAAAAAACATGCACGTTTCTTAATGCCTGTGGAAACTGTACCTTTTGCGTGAGAGCACTACAGCTCTGGTGTGAAGAGCCACGGCACAACGCAGGAACCCCAAGACCTGGGAACCACGCAGGGGACCCTCCTCGCACATCATTCGAAAACAACCACACATCTGTTTTATTCTAAACACATCACAGCAAGATTACTGGCTCAGTGTCAAACAAGTTCCCAAATTCCCCTTTTTATTCCAAGCGTATTCCCAAGGGTAACGCAACAGATTGCTCGGGAAAGCATGAGCCTGAACCAGTGTCCTAAATGCCAAGGATGGCATCAACCACATATACACACTTACACATGTGGCCTAGTTTTAGTTTGATACACGACTATTGAAGCTATTTGTGTTCTCATTAGTAAGAAACAAATACTGACAGATCAAAGACTGTAAAGAGTATTAAATGGTTAAAGTTTGCCTGATGCCACCACTTGCTCACGCTGTCTATCACAGAGGTCTCTGAAAGTATGAACAGCAGAAAGTACCTCAGCAAGACACAGAATTCCCATTTTTTGGGCTTAATTTGATAACCAGAAGTCACAGAAACAATTGAAGCGGCTTCACAGGAAAGGTCTAATGCACCTACGTATACACACAAACTTAAAAGATAAATATTAACATTTGGATCCACTGACTGCCAAATACCAGCAGCTCTGAAAGATGCCTGTAGGAGTTGACTGCAGTCATTCAAAGTGATTCAAAGTCACTAGGAGCTATCAAAAGTACCGTTTAGGAGCCTTTTATAGCACCTACAAAATTTCCCTCGAGCATACGCCCACCACATTGTGACGGGAAGACAACCAGAAGGGGAAATGGGCCTGTAAGAACAAACAGTCTTCAGAGGAGCATAGAGGACAAGAGAGAGAAAAGAGAGAGAGGAGAGAGAGAAAAGAGAGAGAGGAGAGAGAGAAAAGAGAGAGAAAAGTAAAATAAAGACTGTTAACTTCCACCAGATCAGGTATCAGTATTCATATGTGATTAAATAAAAATAAAGAAAAAAAAATTCAAAGAGCTGGGAAAGTCCCACAGAGGACAAAATAATAGCACGCTCTAATAATAAGCTCCCAGCCAGAAGCAGAAAAACAATACACAGCTCAAAAAGTGAGATGTTTTATGTATAAAAAAGATTCAGATCGCATGTCAGAACAATTTTAACCTCGAGTCACTACTTCTTCTCCCTGTATAACACTCAGGTTTCAGAAAGTCTTTCCAGCTATCTTAAAGTGTCAAATTATCATTATAATGATATACAAGCCTCTTCAAGGACAGGATCAGTTTCAAATTTTAGGATTGCAAATGAACTGAAGTGATACATAACAGAGGCTCAGCAATATCACTGCAAATGTCATCAACCCATCACGCAAAAGGACTGTTTCTAATCAAGCTTCGCTTTAGAAATGGCGAGTTATTTTCTGCATTTCTCGTGTTTCCAGAAACTGCACACTGTTGTAAACAAACACATTAAAAAAAAACTTTTTCTTGTTCAAGTAGCCCAACTTCTAACTGCGACCCAGCAAAATCATGAAAACGTCCCAGGCTTCCAATAGCAAACTACACTGTGTTGACTTTCTCCTTTTCACTCCCAAGTCCTCAGAGCTCCTTCATGTGTGTTAAGTTTTACAGCAACAGTTGGCTTTTATCAGGCAGTCACAAATTCCATTAATTTGATACTCCAAACTTCACTTTGCCATCTGCAGATTTTTGGTGTTCACTAAGTACCACAGCAGGTATCTCCAACTAGACAGGAGGCTACTGGAGAACGTCACAAAACAAGAACAGCGGGTTACCCTTCACCTTCCTCTTGGAAAGCATGCTTTCCTTCACAAAACTTATTTACAGTGATTGGCTCCAACTGAGAAATGCCCATGTTTAAAATCTATATAAAGCCCATCTGTTCTTCAGGAAACAAGGTCTGTTTTGTATACAGGAGAGAAAAAGAAAGAGGGGGGGGAAAAAAAAAAAAAAAAACACTCCTGAGTTGTCCTCCTCTTATAATTGTATTTCCATTGCACTTTCTAAAAATTACTGAGGAGAGAAAAAAAAAAAAAAAAGGCAGCCTTACTTGTGCACTACTTTGAGAGCAAGAGGCTGGGAGGGGTAAAAGCAACTTACTATAAGGCCTACTTTTGCTCTCCCCTCTTCCACAGCTTAGTCAGCAGAATGGAGGTTACAGAGTGCTGGATTCCTCAGAGAAGACGGGCCAAATCATCTCACTGACCATGTGTTTCTCTTAGGCTCCTGACTTGGTTGCTTAAAGCAAGTTCTTCCACATACGTACATAAAGCAAGTATTTATTCAGAGTTGTGCAGGGCTACTGATAGATACTACTGTCACATATGAGTACACTATTTGGTATACTTTCCCTGTTTCCCTGCAGTGGGCAGGATTTTGTCTGGATTAAGAGGAGATTTGGCCATTCTGTAATAACGTCACAAGGAACTCTCCCTGTAGCAGCCACTGAGGTGGATAAAAATTAATGCTTAAGCCTACACAACCATGAGTTTAAAGTGCTGAGGCTTGAATTTATAGTTGAGACTGCAAGTGATATAGACGACCTACCTGCTTTTTCTTGCCCATATTTCACCAAAATTACAACCACCGCAGTTACTGAAAAATCTGATGTTCTTGCGCGTAATTGCCTACAAGTCCTTGCAATCACAGCCAGTGCCAGGGCTCCAACTCAGCAATCCCAGACCGTGTTCCTATTGAAGTTATCCCGTGCTGAAAGCCACGGGGTATTACCTGAGAGTCTCTAGCAGAATGGCAGGAAGATAATGGCACAGCCTGGGACACTTTCTTTGTTGGGATAAGTTTCAAACTCTAATTAATGAATGAATGTATTTAACAGAGAAAGCACAAGGAAGAAATCCTAGCCTCTTGTTTTATTATAGAATCAGAGAGATTTCAGGGAAGTTTATTTTCAAATTATAAGAAACCAAAGCAAAACGTTGTGGCTGACAATTCAAAAGGGGGCTGTTTGCAAATTTCTGGAAGTAAACAAAGCTGTATATTGTTTTTCTACTTAGTAACAATTTGCTAATCTGTAACAGAAAAGCTAACATCTAAATACTTAGAGGGTGTCAATTTTCCAACTGCTGGCAACAGTCTGCTATTCCGGATGTCTGTCACTTAACTGCCTAATGGTAAAATTCAAATTACAGAGAATTAAACTCTTAAGCAGCTAAGCAAGCAGCTCTCTATTAATGAATCATCATAATAATAAATTAATAAGTATAAAGCTAATCTTCCATGGCTTGCCTTCCATGAATCAGAGATTAGTTTAACACAAATTTGAAGTTCATTACTGGTGTATTAAAATGTATAAGAGAAGCCCTGTTCTGGACTGTTCATATAAAAGTAGCACGCATGGTCAAAAGGGGACACTAAGTATACAACGATCAGGAAGAGGACAAAGTGTTACAGCAGCTGTTAGTTTAAAAAAATAAAGCATCCTTATGTCGACTGAGAAAAATGCCATGTTCCAAGGCAGCCTAGCAATGCGCGCACAGCACGCCGGCGTTTGCACGAGGGGCTAGAGCTCCGCACATCTGCTGAACGACCCCGTTAGCAGGCAGGGCCACCAGGAGAGCCGCCTCTGCTCTTGCCTAGCTCTGCAGCCCGTATCAAAATACACAGAACGGGCAACACAAGGCTGATCACCCTTGTCTATGTGCTCAGATAAGAACTGTCCCAGCTGTAAAGATCACACGTTCTGGCTGGACTCTGTCCCAAAGCATAGGCTGAACAAGGGTTCAGCAAAAGCCAACAACCCACCTTAATCCGCACAAATCACACCTGGGTATTTACGTGCAGGCGCCTTTTAGCTCCCACACAGCACCAGGCTGCGCCATGGGTGACCGCTCCAGGTGCCCCGGCCCGCCGGCCCTCCCACGAGCCTCTCCATCGCTCCGGAACAAGAACTTCACCCCTCTTCCCTGGATCCACGCAGCAACCTGCGCTTCACGGGTGCACGTCCTTCATCTTGGCATATGACAAGGTGCTCTCCTCCTCATCCTCTTCCAGCAGCGAGCACAGCCGACTTGGCCATGTCCCCATCACTCACATGACAGCAGCAGATGACAGAGCTGGGGCCCAGGCATCAGCATCAGCCTGGAGCACCCACGCCAAGGGCAAACCCAAAGGCAGGTGGCAAAGGAGGACGGGAAAAGGGAACGTGCAGGAAGAGAGCGCGAGGTCCGGACCAAAGGTGCGCCAAGAGCTGCGGGTGCGAGAGCTCCAGGCGAGCCAAGCTGCTACGTGTGGCTCTGGCTTCAAGGTCCAGCACTGAGGACCCAAAGGAGGGGAAGTCATTTTAGAAACAGTGCTTTTAACCCAAAGGTGTTTCCTGAGCCGACCTGCAGAGCTGCAGGAGCTGGCAGCAGCGAAGGGACGGCAGGCAGGGCCTCTCTCGCACTGCTGGCTAAAACCACAACTGTTTCAGCCATGGCCAGAACAGACACTGGCACTAGAAGAAGGTAAAGATGCTAAGAAAAACCTAAGGTACATGGAGGAGAATGCAAGGAGAAAAGGAGAAAGTGAGACGTGCAGACAAGGAGGAAGAAACTAAAATAACAAGAGACAGAAAAGAGACAAGATGCCAAAATGTAGAACTACACTTTTATATTTCTCTGTTCAAAATAGGTCGTTACATGTGGGGAAGTTTACTCCAGTTGCCTATATCCACCAATATGGCTTCTTCACATAAGCTGAGAGCCCCGCGGGGAGAAGACGTCTCATCACTGGCTGCTATTTTTACAAGGACAGAAATGAAGTAAAGATAGCATGAGCGGCTCTTCGAGGCAGCACGAGCCGTACGAGAGCAAGTGTTAACACTCACAACTACACCAAGCTTGTCTTTTCTCAAAGCCAAATTATCACCCATAGGTGAGAAAGTCCATTTTAAGCCTGCATAGAAGCCAACGCACAGATTAAATATTTGCTGTTCTGATGATGGGCACGTAGGGCAGGAGGCCTCAGAGCAGCGATACATACTCATTACGTATCACATATCTGCTCATACATATACACACACCTATATATTATATATGGCATATATACACACACATTCACACACATACTAGCATTTTTTCCCAATTCAGAGAAGCTTTTGACAGCGTGTGGGACTGGAACAGTGTATTAAAGAAACCAAACCCGATGACGCACCATCTTTAAGATATTTCAATTAAGGCCAATTAGGATATAAGTTGAGGACAGCAGTTTGCCAGCTCCCTGCAATATGCAGCAGGCAGTCTTATTTTCCATCAATCCCAGATCCAGACAGGCATAGCATTAGCAACAAAGGCTGGTCTGAAAGGCAGTTCAGCTGGCCTAGGCTGGTGTCCTTCTTTCAAAAGGGGTTGAAAGCAGCAAAATAAGTAGGAGTTAGGTCATTCGCTAGCACGCAGCACTGGCACGCAGCAAACTGCCCTGCAGAAACCTCCAGCCTCTTGCTCCTGCCCTCAGCAGAGGGGCGGCACAACTGCAAAGACACAACTTTGTTGTGTTTTGGCCAGTGTTTTGGGAGGAGCGGAGCACGTGGGGAGCAAAGCTGCTCCCAAGCGCACGCAAGGCAAAGGTCAGCGCAGCAGGGTTGATCAGCGAGTGAGTTACAGCATGCAAGTCAGAGATAAAAGATTAAAGAAGTGAGAGTGCAGTTCGCCACCCCAGCTACGCCTTTCAGCTCTCCCAGATTACAGGGCAGTGGGTATAACAGCAGCAATTTCTTTCAAAACAGTTTGTTTCTTCATCTGTAAGAGCTCCTTTCACTTTGTCAGGCATTTAACAGCTTTCTCCAGGAACCTTTTTTCTATTACAGCTTCACATTTCGCTGTTCCCTACAGGTGAGTCATTAGGCATTTCCACCTAACCATAACAAGTAGGTTCATGTATCTCATTTTTACTCTGTTATTTTTAGGAATTTATATACAACAAGCTTAATATCTTCTCATTCCAGCTTAAAATGACCAACCCACTGGTGATTTGGTGAAACTAGGTAAACAGGATATAACAGCAGTGACACTGTATCAAGTAAAAACTCAAGTTAAGTAGTACTGAAATATTCCTCTGTCACTATTCAATGAAAACACACTCACTGTGTGCATGCTGTAGAAACCATTTCTTGTCCGTGTCTGAAGCAGTATTTCACAGATACATCAAAAAAAATATGGGATTGCGAGTAATCCCACCTAACAATTAGGACAGCCCAAATCCCAGGCACCAGCGGTTACCCCCGAGGCTGAATCCTCACAATAGCTGGAACTCACCCAGAGCTGGGATCACTAAGAGCCGTAAGCAGCTCCAGCCCACTAGGTCAAACGCTGCCTCAGCAACCAAAGGCAAAAGTTCAACAAAATGCTTGAGCGAGCTAAGTGGCCCACACGCAATATTTTTATTATCTGATACTTACCTGCTCAAAGATAGCGTGAAAAAGCCTCTCTCACTCGCTAAGTACATACTAAGGGTATGTGCACGCATGCTTTTCTCAGCGAGTAATACAGCACGTCACATACTGGAGGGAACTGCAGTATTTGTTCCACATTTTACTGCGTGCAACGGGTTGCTGGTGCAAATGATCCTTAAAATGCTATTTGGAAAACTGGATACTAAAAGGCCTCTTTGAAAAGTTCTTCAAAGCAATGGATGAAGGACGTCATGCACACACAAAAATTTTTCTTTTTGGCTAGTTTATTACTTACTTCAAAGGGGAAATTCTGAAGTTTCAATAGCACTACCACCTAACACTACTGTACCTTCATCTGTGCCAGCCTTGTACATTGGATCACTTATTTTGCTACTTTAGCAAATATATATAAGTAGTTCTATCTTCAAAATTTATCATTTTCTGTTGTGGCAAATGAAGACTTAGCAGTATGCTGAGGCAAAAAAAGAAAAAAAAAAAAAACAACTACCTGCCAACACTTTCTTCCAACTTTCCTCTTCTAACTAAGTTTCATTGACTTTCTTCTAACATCCTGAACCAAATTTGTTTTGGAAGGCATCTTTTCACAGACCTTTTTTCGAAATGCAAGAAGCAGTTTTTAAGGAAACCTAAAACTCTAACTGGCTAGTCCAAATAAGCATGGTTTTAATTCCACCAAAGACTGTGGCCTGCAGTAACACATGCAGCAACTCAGCTATTTACCAAGCAGCATTTTTTATGTCAGAGCCTGATCCAGAGAGACAGAAATCAGAGGAAAGCAACCTGTGGTGTCATCCAAGCAATCGGCAAGGCAGGAACTGTAGTTGGGAAAGAAAGATGTTGCTAATTATATTTTTCTCCCTCAGGACAGCTGAAAACCTACAGACCATCAAAACAGCTATTTCTCATTTATCTCTGAAATAGCTCTTTCCAAAAGATTTTGACAAAATTTTTTATTTCCGTGCAAACTTATACATTTGCACAAGCTCAACCTAAGACAGAAATTTTAACAGAAGGTCCATCCCTCTGGTGTGCTCAGCACACGAGCAACAGAAAAACAAGAAGCCCCCCTCAAATGAGAGATCTGCTGATGCACATGCACAGGAAGTCAGTTTACAGATTAATGCTGTACTGTTTTTCTTTATATATATCTATATTTTAAGTTAACAAGCTCCCAAGAGAGCCCATTAACCGAGAATTAGAGACTGAATAAAACACCATGTTTTTTGAAGTGACTTTCTCCTTTATGCCCCAACATGCGGAACCCTTTCTGCTTTCTTCAGTTCTGGTAACAACTTTGCATCCACCACCTTAACTTCTGTTAAGGTGGCTACTTTAAGGCATTTTTAGTGCCCTAGAGGCTTCACACAGAGCTTCAGGGTCTGCAGCTGATTTCCCTAGGGCAGGTTATTAATGGACAGCAAGATGGAGATGCTGCAAGTTTTCAGGTTTTGCTGCTACAGGAAAAGGAAGTCATCATGATTTCAACACATCGTAATACAAGCCACGAGAATGAAAGTTAATTGAGAAAGAAACTAAGAAATTCTAGCCTTTCTGAGAGGGCTTTGCTAGCTCTTCTTCATCAAGTCCCTGCTATAAGAAGCCTTCACTATACGGAGCACACACTGTGTTCACATCCAACAGGGAAGCAAAACAGCGCGAGCGACGCGTGCAGATCAGCCTCTATGAAACTAAGTTCCCTGAAGCATCTGGGTTCAACAGCACAAGGGTTTTTCCATCCATTAACAGTGAACCCTATAACCTTTACTTTCAGAGCCCATGTTCACTTTTGGAAATGGGTAATTACTATACAATCTTTGAACATCCGAAGGATAAAAACAAGTATCCAAACCACTTTTTCCTGTTTCCTACATGAGCCTCAAGAACTATTACCTTTAAACAATGTTTTCATTATTGTCATAGGAGCCAGTTACTCTGTCCATCCCTAAGGAAGATCAGGCAGGTGAAGAGTTCTCCCCTTCCCCACCTGCCTCAAGTTGCATCTCTGCAACCACTAGTGAAAAAAAAAATCTCGGACACCATTTCAAGCACAGCACTAAACTGCTGTCTTCTGACTACCTCCCCACAAGGACAGCTTGCTCAGGCATGCAGGGAAAACTCAGCGTCAAAACTTCAGTGGTCCCCAGCTGACAGACAAAATTCTGCATTTACACAGAAGAAAAAAAAGGAGAAAAAAAAAAAAGAAAACAGAAACAAAACCCCCCATGCTTTAAATAGTTTGTTCCCCTCTTCTCAAGGCAGGGAGAAAGAGAGTTTTTCCTCCCTCTACAGAGAGGGATCAGGCAAGGTACGTAAGTGGAAATGACCGCCAACAGGTGTCAGAAGCAGCAGTAATTCAGCCATCCCGTTTCTACTCCACCTCTGCCATTCCTACCAGGGTTAAGCATGAGAGCCTCAATTTGACCTTGGCTCACAAACACAGCACAGAGGAGAGCGCTCCCGACAGGGCAGCAAGAGGGGACAAAAAATGAAAATTAAAATAAAACACGCCCCCGAGGCAGCCAGAGCTGGGAAGCGCAGCCCGACCGCGGCCACGTCCCTTCTGCTGCCCCTCCTGCCGGCGGCAGCCGCGCTCGCCCGTGGTCAGAGCCCCGCTCCGCCGGGCCGCGCTGCCGCCCAGGGCAGCGTCCCCGGCGCGGCACGGCGGCCGCCCCGCCGCGCTCCCCTGGCTCGCGTGGCACCGGGGAAGGAAACCTCGCACTGGTACGCGTCCAAGCATCTTAATCGGGACACGCGGAGGAAACGCGACGTGTATTTAAAAAAAAATATCTGCAGCGCTATTCACTCAAAACAGAGGAGGCCTGACTTTAGCAGAAACAGCATAGTTGAAGGCTACGTTTCTTACGAGCTTTACTATTTATCTGCTTTCAAGAAACAAAGTGGGATTTTTAGTGCTCTGTTGCAACACACTAAAAGGTCTTTGACTTGAAGTCTTCTTTACCCTGCTGTGAACATTAACACTCCAAGACTACTTAAGTTTGCAAATTCTGGAACTGAAAATTGTCCTTAGTTTTAACAAATGAATTACAAAGTACACAACAAAGCATTTCAATAAACACTTTTTTTTTTTCCCCCCCTGCAAAAGCAATAAAAAGTAAAAGCAGCTTAGAGGTAAAATAAACAAGAAACAGACACAAGAGGGCATTTATTTCAATCACTTATATGCTGCCCTTTATTTTCTGTTTTTGGTAACAAGTGAATATTAATATGAGTTGAGAAAATAAAACCACAAATTATAAAAAGGTATTTAATATAACAAGGCAGGAAAAAGGATCATTTTTAAGTAGTCTGTCCAATAACACTTCAGTAGTTCCTAAAGTAAAAAAACAAATTGAGCTTTAATACTTATGTTTTCATTTGGGTTTTGCTTACCTGTGCTCTTGTGGATGCTCTTCCACATCCTCCTCAGAATTAGCCTGAGGAAAAAGAAAATACTGTGTAAGGATAAGTGTGTACATTGGACACATGCACTGCTCTTAACTCCTCTGAACATGGATGCTCTCGTGACTCACTCGCAAAAAGACCTCACAGATCTAAAATTCCTTCAGCGATTCCTTCATGATTCAAATAAGGTGGGATGCTGGCCATCCACTGCTGGAGTTTTCAGTTCATTCTGCCAAGATAAATGGCTATCCCAGCATTTTTTCAAATGTTGTCTTATTTTACTTATTTATACAAATGCATCTATCCAAAACTCCATTTGCACATATTCTTTCAATCTAAAAACACTCAATCACTCTCAATGTACAGAGAAACTAATTTGTTGCATCTTCTAATTATCTGCTCTGCATCAGGAAATTTCATTAGTCAGTACCCGAGAAAGACAGAGGATGCCTTGAAATTCAAATGATGTGGTAATGTCAAAAAGCAAAGCTGAGGGAGCAAATTCCAGCTAAGATAGCGGGAGGCCAAACCTAGAGCTTTCCAAGGAACACAATGCACAGGAGCTGTAAAGCATAAGCTTAAAACACAGCAGCTGAGCTCAATTGTTGCACTAAGGTAATTTTCAAGATACACAGGAAACAAACTGTGACAGCTTGCAGTTCCAAACTAGACATGCTGAACTGTCAAAAAAAAAAAAAAAAAAAAAAAGAAAAAGAAAAACCCATAACATTGCACTCGAGCACTGGTTCACCGAGCTCCCAGCAGGAAATCCCTTTAAAACGAGCAGATAACTGTGTTCTGCACCAGCTGAAATTTCCAAGGGAGCTTTCGGTATAATTCAAAAGGGAACGTGTTACAAGGACCCAATCTGCACTGATGAAACGAGGAACAACTTAAGGGAGATAAAGTCGTCAAGAGACGCTCCGATCAGCAGCTCGGGCTCCCGCGGACACAGGCGACGGTGCTGCAAGGCAGGAGCTCCAGCCGTGCAAAGGTGTGGGGAGGACTTGCAAACTCAGAGCACACGCGTCCCACCATTCCTCCCACGTGCGCGGCGCTTAGCTGCATCGCCCAGCAGGCCCCAAGTCGCTAGCTTTGATTCCACCTTCAATTTTCGCTACACAGTGGAAAAAAATATTCACCTGCACAAACACAGAGCCTCTCTCTACAGACTTCAGGTCCTCAAACAGCCCACGCAGCCCCGTTCATCTACTGAACGGGGCAGAGGGCAATTTCTGAAGATCTCAGCCTCACGACTGAGGGGAAAAAACAACAGTGCTAAGCACCTATGGCTCGTGTTATCAAAAGTACCTCACAGATACCCACAAAAGCTACCAGATACACCCCACCTGTAGTCAGAAGCAGCTCAATTAAGACAAGCAGCGCAGTTTATACAGGAGCATAACCAGACCTGTAACAGGACTGACAGGAAAGTTAATTGGACACTTCCATAATCTTCAGGCAAACCTGTCTTTAAAGCGATGTTGGAGACTCGGTGCTAATCGTCCAGGATCTCCAGTTCCACAGGCGGTTCCTCAGCACAGACTGACCAGGAGGTCCTGGGTACCCAGCACTCCTGAAACCCAATGGTCTCCTCTAATGTCCGAGCTAATCCTTGCTTCTTCGACTGCCTGCAAGGCACGATACATTTGTGCCCTCCATTTCTCAGTTTCTCCAAGCTCCTTGTTGGTTTCCAGGACCTCAGTACAATACTGAGCAGAACTAGAGGACTTCTCATCCACCTCTCCCCAAAACAGCTGTTCTGCTGCAACAGGCTGGCAATCTATCCTCATTTTAAATGGCTCAACTCTGCCTTTAAAGAGCTTAACATCTGCCAGGCACTGGAAACCTGGGATTATGTCATTACACAGTGTTGACTCATAACACTCGCTATCTTAGTGTTGACTACTTCTCTTCTGGACTACTTCTCTTCTTGCTTTTCGTTACACAACGATGAAGGAATTCTTCCCAATCTATGGTACAGGCACAGCATAAAGTCTCAACTGTGTGAGAAGGGGGGAGAATAATAATAATAAAAAAGAAAATCATTGGGTCAGTTACCTTCCCCCCTGCATCTGCCATACGCTATGTGTATACTTACACTGAAATTTAAATATATATTTTTTTTATTTTTTTTTTTTTTTAAAAAAAGGAAGCTGGAGAGGTGGGAAGGAGCAACTCCCAAAGGCTCCAAACCTCACTCTGAGCACGGGCAGGTGCCTATCTCCTGCCAGGACGCCCTCAAACGAGCCTCTCTTGCCACACGAGTCACAAGCCCAGGCTGACAGTTCTGCATAATCTGCATGGCCAGCCAGGCTAAGTCCTATCAGCCCCATCCAGACAGGCATCCCGGAGGCTGAGGGAGCCTTATAAGAGCGCAGTGAGGAAGGCAGTTCCCACCCTAGGTTTGTCAGAGGCTTTGCAGACCAATTGTGTCCTGTCGGAGAAACCCTGCTTTGAAGCAAAGGGCTGCAGAAGGCTGACTGAAGCACAACTGATAGGAATGCCCCTGTTAATGACACACTGCTGCGTCGAGCACCGCAGACGCACGCGGGGCGTCAAGGCCCTCTCCAGCTTCCAAGTCGGGCAGAGCCATTAGCCCTATTAGCCCCCAGGCAGGACATGCACTGAGGACGAGTCTCTGTGGCATGGACCAAAGGGGCAGATGAGAGGAAGCAAAAACAAAACAGAAACAAACACCAGCTTGCAGAAACGTTTCAGAACCTTTCACCCTTTTAAGTGAAAACGGACACAGCTCTGCATTCAATGGTGTGGCTGACCATGAATCAGCAAACACTGGGGCATCTCTTTTTCCAAATTTATTCAAGCACCCGAAACATAACCACAGTAATCCGAAACAAGCATTTGTACTCATCTCTTAAGCATCTGCAAACAAACCCAGTGTGCACCTGCCACCCCTCTAAGAAAACGCCGCGCTCGTCTCCCACGAGCGACAGGCGCGAACGTCGGGAACTCCATCGCTGCAGAGCGCTGCGCCTCCCACGGGACACCGGCACTGCTCGATACGCGTTAGCGTTCATGAGACCACGTCCTCTTCAATGCTGATACCAAGGCCTAGAACTCAGCCTTTATTATTTCATTTTTAAAATAGAAATTTCAGGGGTAAAAGGGGTCTTGAATGCGCTCCTCGTTAGATACTTCGCTGGCGTGCCATCGCTTTCAGATTTTCAGAGTAATACCAAAGTAGTTTCTGAACAAAAGCATCACTGCAACACTGACCTCCTAACACCCCTGTGTAGACAGGAGGCCTGATGCCCTCACTGTGTCTTTCCTCTCATCTTTAGGAAAAACCATAATTGCATTTCAGCTTTGCACTGAAGCACTCAAACATGACTGTTTGCCTTTGGAGCTTTTTCAGCCATCATGGTGCAGGGCTTGGGTGTCAAGTCCTACACAAAGACTCTTTTCTCCCAAGCATGTTAGTTAAATAAGTATTAACAAGTTACAAACAAGCTAAACCACAGAATTATAAAGAGTCCGAATGAAAACAGCAACTGCTCCAGTCAAGTCTCCCTTGCTTGATATTTGCTATTGCAAAAACTCACTGATTTTCCATTCAACTCCCAATTGCCAAGGCAGGCAAGACTTACATTTTCAGCATTAAGGAACTGGAAGAATAAAAAGCAAAAACAGAGAGCCAACCACCCCGGAGATATTTTGCGCCGTTGTGCTATAAAAAGAAGCTACAAAAAACAAGGCAGGAGATCTGTGGCTACCCCGCACTCTATGCCACCTTTAAAAGGAACTCGGCCCAAGGGGATACTGATACGATGTCAAACTCAAACGTACAGCTCACGTCGACACAAATAGAAAAAAGAAAAAAGAAAAAAAAAAGCAGCAAGCACGGAGCTACATAGCTGCATGTGAGAGGGAAGTTGGGAGGGGGGTACACGGCAAGCACGAACAATGAAAGGGAAGCAAGAGGAAACAGAAGGTAAAATGACAAGGGTGGAGGCCTGAAGGCCCTGGAAGTTTATGCCCCAGGATAAGATGCATATGCTTCAAGGCGACAAAGTGATGCTATAAGGGAGCTATAAAGCAACTACAGATATTAAGAGGTTTCTTTCTTTTTACCCAGTTTATTCACTCGGTATGTGATCATCGTGGGTGAGTGAGATACTGACCCGTCTAACTTGCGTTCTTAAATTTTGCATGGAGCAAGAAATGCTCACAATCGCCACCTAACAGACAATGCATGCAAAGTAAGATAATAATGCAAAGCTCCTAGAAAAGGGAAAAACATCCGTCCGTGTTAATTATTCACCAGAAATAGGCAAAGGGTCTGAACAGTAATGGCAGCCTTTTCTATCCCCACTGCTGATGGCAGGTGACACACAGACACATCCTGACAGAGAAATGTGCAAATTTCTCCTCTGGATTTCTCATTTCTGTATCAAGCCCTAGCTCTGCTGTGCCGCAACCACTCCTCCTCAATGAAACAGGAAGAACCAGATCCAGGAATCAGGATATTTCCTGTCCTTGAAGTCATCCCTGAGACATATCTTTTGACAAGTGAATGAAGCAACACCTGAACATTCCCCATCTAGCAACAGTTGTCACCTACATAAAAAGCAGTAAAGTTATTCCTCTTATTAGACCCTTATCATCACTGTTCCAGTACCTGGCCATGTGGAAATAACCCTCTGCATGTTGCATGCGAGAAAGCCTGTAGCAAGGAGGAGAATCCTGAAGAATCTGGAGGAATCCCAATCAAGTGGCACTGGGATTCTCCAAAGAGGCAGGCGAGAGCCTCTGCTGGTGCTCAGCAGCCTCCCACAGCACAGCAGGGCAAAAGGCTCAACCTCTTTAACTCGTGCAGAGCCACGCACAGAGCAAGCACGAGCAACACAGGGTGATGAGCAACTCCTCTGGAGCTTGAGGAAAAATACAGATAACAATGGCCAGTGGCATTACTGCTAGTGAAAGGGAAACAAAACAAAGAATCACCAAGGAAACCGCCTTGGAAGAGTCACTGCCACCTCCAAGGGGTTCTGCGGGAGGGAGACCACCTTTCCTCTTCCTGCTAAATGGAAAAGGCGCCTTCAGACTGGTCACTCAGCCACAGGCCCGAAGCCTGAGAGCTGCTAAAAAGCCAAAGCCTGCAGGGGAAGAGAATTTTGAGCATCGGGCTGATGTGCCTGGGCTTGGAGCACATTTTGGTCTTAGAAAAACCTGTTTTTGAGGAACCCAGGTCCTCCTGCTTCAGCTTTAGCTGCATCTGCCTAGACGACTGCTCGTTTCTCCAAGCTCTAAAGAGAAAACTATGCAAAACAGTCTTTGCACCACTGATGCTCCCAGGTACTGGTTAATCTGGCTTCTAGCGTCAGTGTTTCATTTTAGCACATCTACATGGTTTTCACTTCTCCCTCTGTCGCTGCTGAAACAAGACAACCACTTTTATTTTCTCCCGTGCGCTGAACGCAGCCCCGACAGAAAGCGAAAGGAAGGCAGCCTGATCCTTACCTTCCTCCTCTCCACGGATTCAGCAGCGGGAGCATGTGCTAAACAGTGTTAAGTTCAAGGGCCACTTACAACTGTTCTTGCTGAAGCCCCATTAGAGCACGTTTTGAGAGGATGCTCAAGAACAAAGCGTTTTCCAAAAGCAGCCGATCTTTGCAGGAAGTAAACATTATGTAACCATCTTTCAGTCGCAGCCCCGCTACGAGAAGTAACTATAAACGATCGCATTACGTAGCTCTACTTCTAATGCATCCTAATGTCTTCGCAGCAAGAGGACCGGACAAGCACAAGACTCAGCTTCTCCACCATCTCTGGCCAACAGAGACTCTTGACCTCAAACCTGCACTTTCAGATGGCACCAGGCAGCACGGAACAGCTTTGGAAAGAGTTTTTGCACCGGCAATAGGCAAGGCTCTGAAAATGCCATGGTATAAAGAGCTGGGCCCTGGAAAGCTGTTCTAGGCAGCAAAGGCAGTATTGCTTGCTGGCTGGCATGGAGGAAAAATAGCACTTTGGGTATTTTTCCCTAGGCTAATGGGCAGCGAGGAGAAGCAACGAGCACAGGGCGGCTCGGGGAGGGCTCCCCTTGCCCTCCAGCCCGCAGCGCCCCGGCGCCGCAGGACGCGCAGCTCCACGCAGGGCAGCGCTCGCCCCGCGGCCGCCGCCGGGGACGGCGGGAGCCCCGGCGGGAGCCGGGGGGCTTCGCTGCTGCCCGGCGAGGCAAGGAAGGCCCCAGAAGGGGCTGCGGGCGAGGGCCGGCACCATAAGTGATGTGTCATTTGGGGGCGGGGAGGGGGAAAATGGCTTCACCTGAGCAGGCCACGCAACTACGGACACGGCGCATCCAGCGCGCGCGCCCGCCGCGCAGCAGCGCGGGCGGCCCATCAAAAACAGACACACACACACAAAAAAAAGAGAACATTAATAATAATGATGATGAGAGAATCGCATTCCCAGCGTCACCCCCCGTCCGGGGGGGCAGGGATGCAGCAGGCCCTGCCCCCCCGCACCAGGCCGCGGTGCCCCAAAACGCGGCGGAGGGGAGGCCCCATAACCGCCCCCAGCCCCATAACGG
>JAYECN010441568.1:0-21809 GCA_035222435.1 Microcambeva ribeirae | reverse complement strand
CCCAGCCCGCCCCGGGGCTATACGGCCGCCGTCAGGGCGTTCTTCTGCCTGGGATCCTGCTGCCGGTACCGGTAGCGCTCCGGGCTGGCGCCGCGGGGGCCCGCTCGGCCCGGTTCGTTGTACGCTCGGTGGTGCTGGGGAGGGGAAGGCGGCACGTCCTGCCGGAGGGGCCCCTTGTGCGCGCTGGGCACGGGCGGCGGCGCCGCGTAGTACTGGGGGTACCTCAGTTCCGGCGCTCTGGCGTCGGCCGCGTGGACGTAGCCGCCCTTGGGCTGTGCTCCGTGGTAGTACGGAAGGTCTCGCTCTTTGTATATCGCCCGCGGGCCCGTCAAATAGTCCAGCGGCTCCGCAGGCCCGCGCCTGAGGGGGAGAGACACAACAAAACACATGAAAAGGCCGCGTGCTGCGCCGGGGACACGCCATGGCGCTCGGGTCGCCTCCTCGCTTTGGGAACGGCAACCTCGGCCACCGGTCCGGCCGCTCAGAGCAACCCGTGAGGGGCGTCGAGGTGCCCGTGACGAGGGGACCAAGCGCCTTATCTGGCCTGAGCATAAGCAGACGAGCTGGCTCTGCGAGTCTGCAGCTCCCACGAGCGCGACGTGCACAAATATTCGCGCTTCCCGCTGCCTTTTTTTGTTTTTTTTTTTCCCTAACATGCCAGACCGTAAAACTTTCCAAACACCGTGGCTGGAAACACCGGAAGGAAAACCAGGGATGTGAGCCTGCGCTACCTGCGCTCCGAGGGCGAGCAGCCAAGGGCGCTCCGAAACCCGCTGCGGTCTGCAAGGGCTGGGGTCGCACCAGCCTGTGACTCGCCTGCATCCCTCCGGCTCTCGCACGCTCCACGCCATGCGAAAGGCAACACGTGAGCATGCCATCCCTGCGGATGCGCCACGGAGCCCGCCTGGTACCCTTCTGCATCTTAATTCCATGATTTGCTCTTAATGAAGGATTGATATTTCTTCCTAGTACAGCTTAACTTGTGATACCTCGAAATGGCAAAAATAATTGTTCTCGCAGTCGTGTCACCAGGGCATCCACAAAAGTTCAACTCAATTAGGAGTTCTTGCCAGCCTGATTGCAAATGTCTTTGCACTTTGGGCACAACCTCTCATTGACTTCACAGGAAGCTTCTTCCCGAGTTTGAACTGAAGGAAGACGGCCGGGTTTTGACCCAAAACAGGGGGCTGGAAGAATAAATCAATTACACCTGCTCTGCGGGTTTGGGACTAAACTCATCAACTGTTTAAATATAGTTTGCATAGATTTATTAAAAAGCTCATGGTTCTTGGGAGGTGGATCAGGTGTTCACAATTTGTCAATGCCTCCCTTTTGCTCGCACGGCGTTTTTACAAGCTTGCTTCCCGCCGCTTAATCTGAGCTCCCAGGCTCCCCTGGAACTTGTTTTGCACAAGGTAAAACAAAACATGTGGTTTTCTGCTGCACTCGCTTAAGCCCATGGGGTAAATCATGGACATAGGCAATGAACAAACATTATCTGCCTTGAAATGAACCTACAGCTCTCCCCCTGGAATAACTTAGTGCAAATGTTTCCTGTTTAAAATGGAAAGAGCAAAAGGAAGAATTCCAGGCCTTGGACTTTTAGGACCCTGTGCTCCCCGGAGACTTTTTGCTTTAAAAACAGAACATTATAGAAGACAGGCACTCCTGGCTTTTTTTTTTTCTTTCTTTTTTTTTTTTCTCCCCCGATGTCTCCACTCGTGAGACAGTCCAGGCAAAGTGCTGAAGGGCCCGAAGCCACCCGCGGCGATACTAAAAGGCCTCTTAACCGCATCTGTCGAGACAACTGCTATCTCTGCCCACACACCTACGCCTGGCGACAAAGCCCAATTCCCGCAGCAGGCAAACAAGTCGCTCCGTGCATTTCCACGCTCCCGGGGACGACGGGGCCCGTTTGCTGGTCGGTCCCACAGCGCTCGGCTCTGAGCTCCTCTGAGTGCACAAATGCAAACTTCAGTTGTAAAGGGCTTCTGCGGCGCTCTGAGCTGCTCCGTGGCAAACCAACAGCAGCCAATGTCAGAGCTCCACAGTTACCTTCTAACACGAGGATAACGCTCGAGATCCTGCTTATTAGACTTTAAAAGAAGTTCTTATGGGCAGCTATACCTAACCAAATTCTTCAGGAGTGCGCTAAAATGGGTGCCGAGTGCTTGGAACCTGACGCAGGATTCCCTGAAGTTACGAGCAGCTCGGCAGCTTTTGGACAGAGCCCTCCCTGCAAAACTGAATTACTCTTAAATAGCAAATGCAAAACGAATCGGTACAAAGTGACTGCTGAGAGGTGGCACCAAGCCACGAGCGTCACCTGCAGCACACAGCCCGTTCCCCAGCTCCCACGAGAGCTCCCGATGCCCAGGAAAGGGCAGGGCAGGCGCTTCCCGTCCCGCCGGGCTGCTCTCATTCCCGGCTGCGGCGGGAGGACGTGCCGGAGCTGCGGAAGCGCGAGCGGGCCTGGCCCCCAGGCACGGACCCGAGCAGCTCGAGCTTGTGCCACCAGGTCCTCGCTGCTCCTTGCTGCAAATTAAACCCACTGCTGCTTCGCTTCGAGCGATACCAGCTCTGGCTGCACACACTGCAGGGAGGAACGTGTGGGAAGGGCAAAAGACTTTCGTAAAAAAATAAGAAATATCCAAGCCGTTCCCTCTCAGGCCCCGGCTTCCCCTTTTCTATGGGTGGTGCTGCTCCTTGCTGTGTCTCTCGTCCTCAGGGTGAGGGATGAGCAGCTGCTGGGAGAGGCCGCGCAGGGGGACACGGCTTGAACCCACTTCACACCAGCGCCTTCGGGGGACAGAAGGTTCGTGACGTTTTTGGCAGCGGTACAAGCAGCAAGCTAAGCAGCGATTACAGGAAGCCCTGCACGGGAGCAAAGGCTGGGGAAACGCTCCTGACTCCGCTCAAGAGGCAGCTGCTGGGACGGCGTGACGAGGCAGGGGGAAGTGTCCCCAGGGCCAGGCTCCCTCGTGGCTCCGCCACGGGATGCCGCGGAGCCCCTCTCACTTCCCTGGTGACTCCAGCCGGCGCTGGGCGTGCACAAGCACCCGCGAGCGATGACCAAGCCTTTCTTCCCCTCTGCGACCAGCAAGGCGCGTGGAAATGGGCTGATTTCCTGATGATTCGCTCCCAGAGTCTGCTGCTGGGGAGCTGCGTGAGGAACCCACCTGCGGAGCCTCCGACACCGACCTCCATCTGACAAGTCCTAAAATAAAAGAGGGAACAGCTGGGCCCTTCCCACCCTCAACGTTCTTTCCAATTAGCCACCAAAAAGTCAATCTTTTTAAGGCAGAAGAAACATCCCCAGATGCCGGGCTCTGGCTGTAGAAATGCTGTCACCATGAGGGGCAAGTCTGGGCCACCAGGGCCAGTTCTGAAGTGGCAACTCCGGACAGAAACAGCAGGGCTCCTCTGAGCAGCACCGCTTTCCCTTCACAGCTCAGGATGTGTAAGTATATGCTATTGTTTTTCCTTAAAAAAAAAAGTCACTGTAACAACTCAAAGCAAACACTTTCTACTCGGCAGCCCCTTGTAGATGCGCCGCTTGTTTCTGAAAAGCCAAACAAACCTTGATTTTTCTCCCGGCGGAGGCTGCCACCTCCGAGGAGGCCCTAATGAAATTCTTCTGCCCTCCCCTTCTGTTTTCGTTGGCTCCTGACGAGTTCAGAGTTCACAGGGCTGTATCACACCTCCCAAGCGACCCACAGTTTGGGGGTCAAACCAATAACCTCAAGTGGAAAATCAGTGACCCAGGGGAGTGATCGAAAATGCACAAATTGGGTCAAGCAGGTCCAGCCACTCAAAAGGGCCGGGACGTGCTGAGCGGGCGCTGCTCGGACCGTCAGCTGTTCCGCAGATTTGGGGCCAGTTGTTTGACCTGGGGGTGCAGTGAAGTTAACGGCAGGCAGAAGTAGGGAAGCTGACACAACGTGCGGGGAAGGAGCTGATCTCAGGGCTCCCAAGCGCTTCTGCGACCGCCCGGCTCTGCTGGCTCCCCGCGGAAGACGACGGGGCTCCCGCTAAAAGCAGAGGCTGCCCATGAAGGAAACAGCGGACGGAGCGTAGGTGGAAGCAGCACCTTCAAGACAGGAGTCCACCTGGTAGCACGGTGCGACATCCCCAGAGATGTCACAGGCGCCACTTACCAGGATGCTCGTTTTGCCAGGAGAAAGAGAAATCAGATCCCAGCTTCCCACCCAGAGGAATCACAGGGTGCACGCAGGGAACTGCGAACACCCTGGGCAGCCCTTGGTCTGGTTTATCTGCTAAGCGTCGACCAGGAGGCACCGTGCTCCATTTCAGCCTTTAGAAGCACACAAGTCTTGTCCAAATAAAGCTACTGACTTGTGATTCATCTTCAATTAACAGTATGTGTGTCATTATTTTCTCCGTGACAAATAAAGCTTAAAGTAGTTTGTTGGTTTTCTATCTTTTCTTTATTTGCCTTCTAAGTGCAAATGACAGGGAGTCTAATATTCTCTGGCTTTGCTGCAGAATTTTTGGGGGCTTCTGGGCTTATTTAAGACCAAACCAAAGGATTCCGAGTATTTGACAAAGGCTTCCTTGCCTCAAAACGTTACTTAGTCATTGAAGTCAAATGGGTATCTGTAGGTTTCAAAAATCCTAACTAAAAATACTTTTTGCTTTCATGGGCTCCTTTTTTTTTTTTTAAAGCCTGCGTTTCAGTAATTCCTCAGTTGTCGGGAACCTCACAGGGTAGACTGGCCTAAATACCCGATATTTAAAAAAACAAGTAGGAAAAAAACATCCCATTTCAGGTTTGCTGTGTTTGCTGTTAACCCCCATTTGCAGGTCACCTTTAACACCAGCCATGAAGACGCACGCTTGGGTTATCTGAAAGCAAGAGAAAGCAAAACGACGGTGCGGCTGCTCGTGCTGTGTCCTGTCATGTTGGGGGGCTGGATTTCATCATGACAAAAGAGTTTTTCTTGCCTCTATCAGGAGAATCACCGAGGTCGCCCTCTTAGTACCTGGCAGAAAGCAAGGACGGGAACGCTCCCTTCTTACATCACGGCCTCCTTCTAGCTGCCACAGGAATATTTGGCAAAGGATATAATCCCACGGGAAAAACTGCCTTTGTCAGGGAGTATTCATGGAATAAACTTCAGAGAGAGCCACAAACTAACAGCAAATGGAGATCTCACATTTGGCTGCAGCCCCTTTCACATCTAAGCAAGGCAGAGAGAGACGCCGGGTGATGGCACCAGGCAGCTCAGGCTGTGATTAAAGTACTGGGGCAAGGTCCTATCTGTGCCCAGACTCTCACTAAAGGACTCCAGCGAAAGCCTCGCGAGCGCCCGCTGTTTGTTCTCAGCCAGGAGCGCTGCTTTCAAAGGGAAAAAAAAAAGGAGAAGATGTAAGAATTAAATTATGCAAACAAGCAATCTTACAGTAGCAAATACATGAGTTTGTCTTTTTATGAAGCTCTTCCCAGCACACACAAAAAACAACTGACTGGGAAGGCCACGCGGTTCCTCTCTCTCCAGATGCAGTATTAAAGACACTGCAGTGCTGTTTGTACTCAGTGGCACTAGGAGCTTTTGTTGCTTAATATTCAATGTGCATATAACTAAAAAAAAATCACTGCAGGTTTAAAAAGAAAAAAAAAAGCACTACATGACTCTGAGTTTCATTAAAGTCTGTCTCTATACCTTAATAGGCTAGATACTGCTGTAACAAATATTCTGTGTTGTTTCCCACCGATACTTCCCATAGCCCATGATGAGTTTTGCATTTAAAAAGCCCCAGGAAATCCAATGTGGAATCTTAGCGCCGGGAAGAGGCTGCAGCACAGGGCCGGGCTCTGCGGCTGCAGCCCGCGCGGCGCTCGTGCCGCCGGAGATGTCTGGCAGCGTCAGCCTCACCTCGCACGCACCACGCACGTTATTTATGGGCTGAGCTGGCCGAGGTGCTTTCTCCTCCTGTTCTTTTATCAACAATGCGAGGCTGAAAAATCAGATAACGTAAACGAACACAATCCCTGGCTCTCATGTAGCACATGCCATGCGGAGAGAGCTGTTTTTAGTTTGAGGACTGTGTTTGGAATTCCTTCAGTGTCAGGTTTCCAGTTACCAGCCCTCATCCCTGGGCCAGGCACGGCTGCGGTTGGACAGGATTAGCAGAACACTCTGCAATGTGTATTACATAGCTTTGACTTCTATAGGCTTTGCAGACCCATAAAAATAATGATCATTTCACGACCTGTGTTACTGGGGAAAGAAACGAATGGAAAAATCTCCCTCTCCTTTTCAAAGGACTCGTATTTGTTTTGGATTTGCAGAAGGAGGGACCCTTGAGCTTGCCTGAAATTCAAGCGAGGGCGCATTTCAGACATAGCGCAGGCCGGATCCCCTCCTCTCGCAGGCGGTTTACAAAGTTTTACAGCGTCTGACCGCCCTGAACGTATGAGCTTATCTGCCCCGCTTTTATCTCTCTGCACATCGAGGCTTTGAATACTGAGAAACAAACATGGCAAAAGCAGCACTGCCCTGGAATGCAAGTGTACGGAGGTATTTATGTGAGCTCAGTCGAAGCCTAGCCTGGAGAACATTTATTTTTGCTGGAGAGGATGAAGAGAGACTTCAGCTGGAGAGATGTTGGGCAATTGCACGGAACCAGAAATATTTGGGTGTCCCACCTGCCCCACGGCTGGGATCACGCGCGAAGCGCAGTGGGACGCCAGCCCTCCCTGGGCACGCTGCAGGAACAGGGGACAGGGAGACGCGCAGCCGGCAGCTTCTAAACTTTACCCTAACTCTGCGTACCATGTCTCGTGGCAACGTGGGCGGTTTATTTTGCCCACAAGCAAATCGATCGCTACGAAGCCCCGTTGGAGCAAACCGAGTCAGATCGGGTAGCACCACGATTTAGAGCAGTAGGTGACTAAAGCCCTTTCTCCATCAGCAGCAAAGCCGCCAAACACTCGTCGTTGCTCCTTTGCTCCCGCATTAGCTGCTTTTCCATAGCAGAACTCGGACCGGCTCCTGATAATCCCCGCCCTGCAGGCAAAGCTCCCCTTTCTTCCCTCCCCTAAATCCAGCCTACAAATGTAAGGAACTGCGCTAATCAGGATTAAAAACCTCCCATGAGCAGCAACAAAACCCCAAGCGCGCTAGCTGGTGCTCTACAAGCGCCCGGCACGCACTCGAAACAAGGAGTGCCATAATCCTGCCCGCTCGGTGCCCCCCGTTTTGTTCCTACGCTCTCGGGCATGGCACGTCTCCTCACCAGGAGGCAGCTGGTGAAGTAGCACCTATTGAACAAGACATCGCTATTCCGGGATCTCCTCAAGCTTAAAGGGATCTTAAGGAGATTGGGGCTCTAAGTAGCGAGTCATTACAACACGTGTCATTTCAGATGTTAGTCATTACCCAACCCAACACCGGACCGTGCGAGTCATTAACCTCTTGGCACCGGCAACCTCCTCGCAGCGCGCGGCCGCCGCGCTTGCTGCGCAGAGGCCCCTCCGCGCTCGCCCGGCCCGCCACTCGCACGTCCCTTTGCCCTTGCGTTTCGCAGCTCAACGGGGGCCAAAAACTCTCCCTAGCGCCCACAGGAGCCCTGGGCCTCCTGGCCTTGTCCTGCTGCCTCGCCTTGGCTCCCGCGAGCCGGGCCGGCCGCGCCGTCCCGCGCGGGGCTTTCGGCGCCCCGCGAAGCCAAATCCTCCTCTCGCTGCTCCGTGACGTGGATGCCGAGCACCGCGCTTATTCAGCTGGGCTGCTGGAAGGATTTCCAACAAATAACGGGAGTCATTAACGGACTCTTCCGAAGTAGTAACAACCTGGGCCCACGTCTTTGCTATTCAGCTGCTGGGATATTAACACGCTGTCTGATCTTTAGTGGGCTAGTAAAAACCTGTAAGAACTGGATATTAATGATATTACCAAGCTTTTAGAGAGGGTTTTTTTTTTTTTTTTTTTTTGGTAAAAGCATCTCTCATTTAAATTAAAGCATTCCTCGCAGCGCTTTCTCCCATTGCCATGATGAAGCATGGCTGTCAATTCTGCCTCCGACTGCACAAACTGGGCAGTAAAATCACGCTTCAGTAAAGGAGGGAGATGATTTTTGAAACTGGCTGCAGCTGGCTACGGGTCCCTCCCTTTCCCTATTTCTGGCTGCAGCCATTCTGGGTGTTCAGTTCAGGGGCCCAATGTGTTTTCCACCTTTGGTGGGAGAGCAAAGCTCCATGTCCAAGGGGCAACAGTGGCTCCTTTGGGCACGTGAGGGCAACAAGATGAGCTCCTGTTGGTGTTTCCTGGCATGATTTCCAACCTATTGTTCCCCTGCTGCTGCCGTATTGATCTGCTCCTAACCAGCACAAGCAGCCGGTAAATACATCCTTCCCCCCACCACATTTGCTTTTCTTAGAGCCATTCGTTTCTAGGACGGCATTAGATTACGGATTACGGACCGTCCCGCCGTGTTTAACCCGGCTTCTTCCTCCGGAGCGTCTCCCGCGCCGCGGAGGGGGCGCGGGCAGCGAGGAAGGGGTTAAGCCCCGGCTGCTGCGAGCACCCAGCGGCCGCGCTCCTTGACGAAACGCTGCGGGTCATTAAGGGCTATCGCGCTGTGGAGCGGCGTGCTGAAGTGTGAACTTATCCTTCAATTGTTTCCTTTATTTACCCGGGCCTGGCCGCCGGCGTCGCGGACTCTCTGCTTGCTCGATTAGATTCGGAGGCTCGAGGAGCGAGCAGGTCCCGCTCGGGGGGAGCAACGCAACAGGCGGCTCACCCAAGCGACCCGGCCCACGCGCGCCCTGCCCTGCGCGGAGCGTCGCGCGTCCGGCACCGTTCCCGCGAACCGCGGGCCGCTCTGCTCTTCGGGGCCAGGCAGGGCGAAGCAGGTCCGCAGCCCGCCGAGCATCCCCCAGCGCCGGGCCGGATGAGACGCGCAGCTTCTAAACAGTCTCCTCCGTGCCATCTGCACGCCATACTGCACGCCAGATGACAAGATAAAACTCGCAGCAGCAAAGTTCTTGGAGCGCAGGAGCCTCCCAGAGCCGGCAACCACAGCCGGTGGCAACAGCAGCTGCACCGGCTTAGTCACCTACGTAGCCCAGGAGCCACCAAAACGCAGCAGCTGGGGGGACGCGGAGCAGGGCAGGAGGGGAACGCGCCGGGACACCGCGTCCCTGCGCAAAGCGGGGGACTGGGGTCAACACGCAGAGCTGACAGCACCTGGGAGATGGGGACAAGCCCGTTCTGAGACAGAGGGCTGCTCTGGGAAGCCCCTCCGGCCGTGGCCTTTCATTCCCTTGGAGAACACGCACGGGTCGCCCAGCAGAGCCTGATGCAGGAGAGCCCAGCGCCCGATGCCGCCGGCAGCTTCCTCCTGAACCACGCGGTGCCCCCGGCTCGGCACCCCCCGGCCAGGCCCTGGGTGCCATTAGCGAGGGGACGAGGAGGCAGCCCCTCCGTCCCCGAGCCCCGGCCAGCGCCGCAGCCGCTGCAGATGGCCCTGGGGACGGCGCCTCTCAGTGTGGCTGGAAAAGCATCTGAAAGATAAAAATACGTCCTAACCCGAAATGCATCTTTTACATAATGAACCAATCAAACAATTATCTTTGCTCTGGTATGTTCAAATCAAGGAAATCATCGTCGACAATAACAACCAATTTATAGAGCTCATTTAAAGCCACAGTATCCCCGGCTGCTGATTCACTAATGAACAATAAAGGTCACTCTACTACAATATCATCCTAAGTATTTTCAGATTATACGATGCGATAGATCTGAAGTGGCATGTTCATAAAAAAGCCATCAAGACACTTTGCAGAGGGAAACAGGACCGGAAAGAGATCTGCACCGTGCCCAGACACCGGACCCAGGAGGCAGCAACTCAGTGCTGCGCGGGACCCGGTGCCCCGGCCACATCCGCCGCAATGGAAACATGTCAGGGAGCTTTGGATTCAGCTCTTGTGTAGGAAAACAGCGTCTGAAGGGGGGCAGGGAGCGAATGAGACATCTGTATCCTGGAATCGAGTCAGGAAGTTAAGGCCTGAAAGCCTTGGAGAGCAAATAAATAGCCAGAGGCTGAGGTGCAGGTTGCCGAAACGCCGCGGTCCTTCCCGAGCCCCTCTTTGAGGTAGCCAGAGAAAAGACAGACCAAAACCCAGGGGACTTCTTACTATGCAAGTGCCCGCGATGCACACAGTGGTACATACACGCAATGAGCGCGGAGCAAGACTTTGGCCCCGATGAGCAGCCCCTCTCGGCTGGCTGGATGCTACGGCCACGGTTCTCCCGAACTCGCCGAGCGCGTCCCACGTGGCAGCGTCAGGTCCCTGAGCCTTACCAGAACCAGATGCTTCGGAGGAAGCTGCAATTAGCGGACAATTAATAGTTTGCATAGGCCCCACAGGACAAAAGCAACTCCTCCTCCCCTCCCAAAACGCGGTGCTAAACAAAACAGTTGCAGGTCGAAGCCCAGATAGACACAGCGAGGGGCGCGGGTTCGCGAGCACAGAGCAGATGATGGCATGTCTGCACTTACACGCGGCGAGAGCAGAAGACGAACACAGACTGAACGCTCCACTTTGTCACCTCTACTGCTTGAACACCACAGGAGGAAAAAACGTAACATGGGAGAGAGGGGTAACGGGGAGGTGCGAATGAAGCCTTCTCCAAAACTCAGTGTTCTAAATCGTCAACGTTGATTTGGATCGAATGGTATTTCCCAAATAACCGGATTTTCTTAAAACGCAACTTGGCAGCTTTTCAAAGGTGCCTCTTTTTTAATGATCAAAAAGTAGAAGGGAGGTATTTCATATCCTATCAGGCAGCTACCAAACACAACGAACACTTCTTAGAAGAACCTTCCACTTTTCTAAGTCGGAAAACCACAAGGCAAAATGGTCTCAGTGTACTAAAGTCCCTCGAAAAACTTTCAAAACTTGTGGTATAAACTAGTGCAACTGAAAATGAAATGTCTAAGGAGGAAGAGACCAGGGTTAAGGGTTCTATATTGATTTTTTTTTCCCACACTGGGATTAAAGTGATTTCAGCTGGGACCCAGCATTACAGATGTAATTATAATTTCCATTTATATTTTTAGACTGTGTACAAAGCAGTGTAATAATGGACAGCTGAGCATTTTTCATTGTCCGTTACAAACGAAATGTTTCTGATGAAATCTCTGTGAGAGCGAGGACCGCGGCAGCAATCTCTTGGTCACAGAGCTCTCCTCAGATGTTTGGTGACGAGAGGGAAGGCAGAGCTCTCAGCCCTTCACACAAAGGAGTCAAACTAAAATGACATTAAGGTTGTTATTCCCCTCAATAACACTAAAGAGACTCCCAAGTTAAGATCACTAACAGGCCTCCTCAAAGAAAGAGTCATATTATTCACCAAATAAGCTTTTTTTGATGTTATTTACAGGATATTTAACAAAAAGCATTGCATTAAGGCAACATTAAGGGGGTATTATTTAAACAACGGAGAGTTGAGAGAGCGAAAAAGCGAAATTTCTGTAAGTACCTCTGACTGTCTCCCATCCTTCCCCCATGTTTTACAATATACATTTAAGCCCAGGCTTCCTGGAGGCTTCTGATAGCCGGGCCCATGATTGCTATTGAAAAGCAAAATGCAGTCGAGGTAAAGCAGGTGCTTAAGTGCTCTGATGGAGCTGGGCCTAAAACTCCACGCTGCAAACCCCAGCCCAGTTCCAGCTGACTAATTGACTTCTTTTATTTAAACTCCTTCTCATTTCGACCAGCTCTGCTCTACCGCTTTGTGCTTTCTGCTGCAGAACGGTGGGGCCACGAGGAGCCCCCAGCCGGGAGCAGCTTCCCGCGGCGGCTGCACCGCGTGAAGGAGTAGAAGGATCCTGAAAGGAAACCCGCAAAAGCGGCACGAGGAGGTGCAGGCAGCCTAAATTCCGCCTGGTCCCGAGGCAGCGAGATGCCTTTGGAGACCTCCGGAAAGCTGATCGCAAGAGTAGCTGCGGTGAAGGCAGCCAGAAAGGCAGAGCACGGACAGGGAGGTCAGGCTTTCTGCGCGTGGCCACCGGCATCCCAAAGGACTTTAGCTGATTTTGGAAGTCTTAATAACTGAGTGTAGAGTTGTAAAGCCTGTCTGATGTTTGAGGAGCCTTTAGAGAAAACAGGGTTAGTATGTCCCATGTTAGGCCTTTCTGCGCCTCATTTTGTCCTACCTACAGTCTTGGGTGGTTGATTTTGGTCCCAGAGGATATCAGTAAAACCTCTTTAAAAAAAAAAAAGGAGGTAAAATTTGGACCATACGACGCTTCTGAAATGCATTCATCCTATACTGAAGGCTTCTCTGTTTTCCGTAAAAAAGTACTGCTATTCTTCAAAGGTCAGCTTCTCAGGCCGCGTCAGAATTCATAATAAAAATGCTAAACGAGGGGCTCCAGCCTAGTGACACATGGGTATGTATAACACAGTATGCTAACACCTAGATCCAAGCGGAAAGCCATTCACATGGATTTTCAACTGCGAAATCCTGCTGAGATGGGTTTTGCTTGCCAGATTTTGTCCTGATGGACAACAGGCTGCTCTCCAAATACTTCCTTTCACCTGGAAAACAAAGGCTCTTTTCCTTCTTTAAATGAAGGAAAGCTCCAGCTCCTCCAAGGGGGGTCTCCGCGGACCCCGCTGTGCCGGGGCTCCGCTCCACAACCTGCGCTGGGGTTCGTCCACACGTGTCCTGCCCCGGCTCGGCTCCCCCGCTGCCGGCGGCACCAGCTACCCCCAGCTCCGAGGGTCCTTGCCGAACGGCACCGGGAGTGGAACAAAAGCGGCAGATAATTCACTTTGGGTTAAAGCGAGCGCTCTCCTCCGCTCGCTTCCCACGTCTCTTATGGAGGGGACGCGCCTGCGTGTTCTGCTCTGTTTTTCCAGCTGCTGCAAGTGCAGGAGGTATCAATTACTGCGCGCGCAGAGGACACAGGTGACTTCAGGAACAGCACCCACCTTGCATGGCTCCTCACCTCTGTCACTCCGACATTTAAATGAATCCCAAATTCCTTAGCATCCCTCTCTCTTCCCCCTTTTTTTGCCCTATTAAATGGCTCTTCAGAGTAGATCAACTCCTTAAAATGAATATTTATTCAAGCAGCTGTAGGATCCCAGCTGCTCATGCTGAACGGAGCAAGATACTAAGCGAAGGCCGCACTGATAACGCGCAGAAGCCAGTAGTAAGTATGAATTATGTCAGTAACTACAGAGCCAGATTAAATTACTTTTGGCAGACAAGCATGTGGAGAACAGCAAATACATTCACCATTATTTTAAAGATGCGTTTACGTTTTTAATAGGTGCATTACAGCATTTAATATATATCCAAAATCAGGCAACGTAAGAGCAGCCACGTGCCTGCAGAGTGAGTTTGCTGGCACACGCAGGGGGTATCTGCCTTGCTTGCTACCAGGGGAAGGATGTTCAGGAGCTTATGCAGATTCCCCCAAATAAGCCTCAATGGAAGTGCGGTATCGCTGTGCATCTCGTGCTTTGTTTATGCCATATTTCAAAGAACTGTTCTGGTAGAAAATTCTGTACAGGTGCTGTGACAAAATTAGTACTAATTTACATAACTATGAAATGCTATGAAATGCTAGAACAATACAATATTTTCCAAGGCTGGAGAGGAGGGTAACATTTTGTAAGAAAGCAGAGATTCAATTTTCTCTGTAACAGGATACAACAAGAGTTTTAACTCCACCTGGGCTCTTAAAAAAGTTATTGGTTTATAACTGTTACTGATCTGAATGTTACCACTTACTAAAAACCTTGAATTACATCCATTTTTAAGTCCTTATTTTACTTCACTTGTATCTGTGCTGCAATGGGATGGAGGTGGAGAAGAAAAATCATGCAAAGTGCTATTCCCTCTCCTAAAATCTCCGAAATATGGAGGGGTTTGGACTGCTAAGATGGGTGGGCACAATTCATGGGGAAAAAACAAGTATGCTGATCAGATGCAATAAATTAAGCCAGAGTTTAATCCAATTGCTACAAAATTGACCCTGCTAGCAAAGAAATAGAGGAATATACTTAATCAGTGACGGCATTTCAGTCTGACCTACTGCTTGTGGAAATGAAGAGCATCTCCATGGATTGCCGTAGCTCTGGATCCGGCTCACACTACCTTCCCCGGCACTTCTTGCAGAGGGAGGTGCTACTCAGTGGATCCCCCTAGCCAAAGCGTCACCTTAGAAAGGGTCACGTCGAAGAGCAACGTAAAAGCCTTGGGGGAATACGTGGGCAAAGAAGGCTGGAGAGGAACCCACGGAATTCAGAGTATTCTCTTGATACGTGTTTAAGAGACTTTGGTGTGGAACAATTAAATATGGCACCGATTCATGAAGCGGAGGCAGCCTGGCTGCCAATCATGAGCTGCTCTAGCCACTGTTTCTGCTACTAACGTCTTTGGTGATTCTCAGCCCCAAATCAGCCACCTCCCTCCCCTAATGACCGGTTTATATGAAAGCTCCCTCCTCCCCAGGCCGGGTTGCACGGCCAGTCCCCATCACGCGGCACCGCGGTCTTGCCGGAGGCTCCGGCCTTGCCCTTCTCCATGCTCCGGCTCACTCCCATCCCTCTTCATCCTCCTTCCTCGGAGGGTGGCACTGTGGGCGCTCGTGGCTCTCGCCTTCATGCTCGCAAAAGAGCCCTTGGATTTGCAGAGCCCTTGGATTTGCAGAGCCCTTGGATTTGAGTCCTTAAGCTTTCACAGCCTGTCATTAACGTCCAGCGTGCAATTAAGACTGCCCATGGCACACGTGGCACACGTTTTCTGCCCTACCTTGCTCGTCGCTCTGTGGATGCAGTCTATGGGACGTATGCGTTTGTTTTTTAATTCAATCTTCTTAATTTGCGCTCACTTATCTTTTTTCCACAGATCCTTCACCTCAACCTACCCGTTTCCCACTGACACTTAGTTCTTTCATTAATATTTTGCTCCCGAACAGTCGTTTTGTTCTTTTACTCACTGGAGGCATAGCTAACATTGCTTTGTTTCCTATTAATGAGTCAGTACCTCCATAATTTCATCATATTTTATAATATTAATTCAAACGCTTTTGTCTGCAGACAATATTTTCCTCAACTGCCCTTATTTTTAGGCGGAATTCAGTGCCCTTAGTTTTAGTGGGAGGTCTTTATCCCTGCTTATACACTAAACTCCCAGATCCATGTTTTTTGTAAATGTGACACTTTGAAGCATTTCTATTTACTCCAGCTAATATCTTCTTGCAAAACGGGCTGGCTGTTTAGTTTCAAAATATTAATTGACTTTTAAACTATTCCACATTGCATTAACTGTCTCTTCACTATGAGCAGCTGAGTGACTTATTAGAAAAAATTGACAAAATCCATCCCCGCCTGCCTCTACACCTCTGAAGTATTCTTCGGGGACATCTGGCTTTTAGCCTTTTTCTTTTTTCCAGCTACGTCCCAGTCGTTGCAGATATTGTCTTTGCTAAATTTCCTTTGGTTATTCCCATGGAAATCACGGAGGTCGGTTCTGCGAGGAGGCCCCGGCCTTGGTCCCTGCGCAGCCACGCGGGGCCGGTTCCCCCTCGCACTTCCCTTCCCTCTCCTTGCGGAGCCGCGCGCTGTTAGTTAAACAAACCGGAGCCGTTTGCCATCGGATTGGGACTAATCCTTTAAGGAGCGCCGGCTCCCTTCCCGAGCCCCAGCTCTGCCTCTCCCCGTTCCCCTCGGCTGCTTCACTGCAACAATTCTTGGATGTCCTCGACCACGACCAGTATTTCCATTAAAACGGAGTCTAAATTCATCTGCCAGGACCTGAAACCCAACTAAAACCATACACATATTTCATTCGTAATGAGATCATCACACTGGAAGATACAGACAGATAAGGTTTTGCTGCATTTTCAATGAAAGTACAGCTGTCAAGATAAAAATCATATTTAAAAAATATCCCTGAGTTACTGATATTACTTTAGATTATTAAAACCGAAGAGAAAGTTAATAATCACATATGCCACAGAATATACCGCTTGAATATTATTTATATTTTATGTGGCTAGGATGATGAAATTAGGTAGTCACTCACTTCCCTTCCCTGCTTAGTTCTAATCACATTTAACTTTTTAACTTTCCAAATTATCGAGTCATCTTAGCTTGCTACTCTGGGGAGATTTTTTTTTTTTTTTTAAATATGATTTATATTTAAAATTAAATTAAAATATTTATTCACAATTGGTTTTCAAACCTTTCTCTTGACTCTTATATCTTTCCTTGACATTTTGGATAGAAATAAACCTAGCAGAATTTAATGTATTTAAACTGTCAGCCTTCTCTGAAATGTTTGTTTTACTAACGCTGGTTTGTTAACTTTTCCTGGCTGTTCAAGGCAATGGTTGGCAAAGTTTTGGTGTGCAGGGGAGTAATTTATTTTTCCTCTTTTTTTTTAATCAAGAGCAATGTGTATTTTTACTTTATTTTCTCACTGAGAGTCATATTTATAAACTCATCTTTAAAAAGCACAGACAGAGGAGGCAGAGAGCGGAATGACAATAAAACAGGGCAGCCTTGGCAGCAGTCAAGGAGAAGCGCTATGAGAAATGGGGGAGATGAGATTTTTTAGCTGTATCCCAAAACGACACAATATTTCCCTATTTCCCTGCCATATTCCACCACTTTGGAGGGCAAATCCGAGCGCTCCTAACACAGTATTTGTGTGCAGCCCGATGATTATCCTCCACTGGAGGCTCTCTCGTTGTAACAGCCCTTACTACACAGCAAAGTTTTGCAGAAGAGCGTGTTCTGTGCTCCGTCATGCAGCTGCACCCCCAGACTACGGCAATGTGGGACGGATCACGCTAAATCAAAGTGATTCAAAGTAAAAAAAAAATAAAAAAAAATTGTGATTTAAATCAACAAGCAGGGACTCTTGATTTAAATAATTGGTTTCAACCTTGCTTTTTCATCTGTGCACTTTGGGTAGTCGATTCCCACAGGTCGGGACTGCTCTGACGAGGTGATTTGCAGCTAATTATAGTCTCTGCACTAAAATTGTGGTTTCTTTTTGTTAACCGGGGAGGGGGGGATATACACTATATACGTATTTAAGTAATGCCAGGATATTAATTTCAGATTCTGCTAGATAATGCTGAATGATGACTCTTATTTAATATATAATTAACTTTTTCTTGTGATTTTTGTCAAGCCACTTTCTGATGACATCTTTGGGATTCAATTAAATTGCAGAAATCCTGCCTTTTGATATACACTTGGTTAGCAAAATAAAGGCAAGCAGCTTCAACTGCAGGAAAAAAAAAAAAAAAAAGCAGCTAATGAAACTTGCTATGTAATCCATTCCTTCTCTTTGAGGATCCTTATCTCTTCCTGACATAGGTGTTTCGGAAACTTTGCTTTTGATCCAAGCAGTTGGAAATGTTTTGGACTCAGCTGCAGAGGCCACCTCACACATTGATGGCACGGGGACCCCTGAGTCAATGCTGTCCTTTGTAAGGAAGGACTTAAGTGCTCAATCTGTTTAGTTTATTGAAAGGGAGGTCATAAGTGATGGCTGCCCAGAAGTACTGAGGGGGAGGGATTTTGCAGACTGCTTAGTTCTTAAAATCTAGCAGAAAAAATCCTCAGCATTTGGAAACTGAAACTGGACAAGTTCAGACAAAAAAAGAAAAAAAAAAGGCTTTTTTTGGAACCTTTTTTTTTTTTTTAATTGTAACAAATAACCTCTTACCAATGTCACGCATTCTCCACTACCGGAAATCTTAATTCTAGGTTAGATGCTTTGGTAAATGCATTTGTAAATTAATGCTGTGCACTCAAAGTGAGCTTTGCTTTGATGCAGAAACGCAGAGGGTGTCGGAGGGCTCAGACCAGGTGCTCTGAACGGTCCCTCTGGGCTTCCTGCCTGGAAGCCGAGCGCGTGCTGCTCCGGGCTGCTGCACGGCCCCGGGCGGCGCGGCGGCTTCCTCGGCACGCGGCCCGGCTTGAGAGCGCCCGTTCCCCTCACCACGGACACTCCTGCCGACCAGCCTCCTCCCAGATGCTGAAATACAGCTGAACTCCTCTTCTTCGCCGCCTGAGCTCGTTTCTCCATGCCAGCAGTCATTTCCTCATGCTCGTAAGCGCCTTTGCAGCCGCACCCCTTTCCTTGACCGAAACGCCTGGTTTTCAGTAGCAGGAGATTCCAGAGGAAGTCTGGAACGGCAACTTTCCTTTGGAATCAGCATTTCTTACCAGGAAGGGGGCTCAGCTTGCTCATCTATGCGCATGATGTCGAGCTGAATCCTGCCCCAGTGCCTGCTTAGTCTCTGCCTCCGGGCCCAGCCCTTTTTCTTCCACGGCCACAGCACGGGGTGCATCTTCCGGACACGACACCGCTCCAGCCAGCGCTGCCTTTGGCAGGAGTCTCACGTAGGTTAAGCCAGCCTTCCCTAAAAGCCAGCTCAAAAATAACACTATGAACAACCAGAGCAGCTTCAGCGTCCTATCTGTTCCTTAGTTTCATTAGGAAAATATTTTGGATTACATCAGCAGAATGCTAATTTTGATTTTTTTTTTTCTTTTTTTAAATAAAAAGGAATAACACAAATATTTTCCTGGCACCCACAGCCTCGCCAGGCTCCTTTTCCCAAAAGAGACGCCTAGGCAGTATAAGAATCAAGTCATTCTCTTCCTAAGTGGGAGGATTTAACATCACTTAATAATACTATTGAGCACTACTTAGCCTGAGCCGCAGGGCAACAAGCAGCTCTTGAGCAAAGGAGCTGCGTGGCCCTGGGAGAGCCCGGGTGTGCGTGGCCCTGGGCTGGTCCCTGCAGGCAGCTGCCGCCCTCCTGCCGCAGCGACTCGCGTCCGCCCGTGCAGAGCCCCGGGGGCCTCCGCAGAAGAAACCCCCCCGGCTGGCATTATTTTAGCTAGAAACTTCACTGCACAGTGCTGCTCGTTAAGCCAGTCGCATACAGAGCCCCCCTCCCAGGCTGCCTCCTGTTTTCAGCTTTGAGTTAAAAGTGCAGCCGTAGCCAGGCGCAGGTCCTGCACCCATCCGAGGCAAAGGGGGCCTCGGTGAGCTCAGGGAGGCCGGGGTGCTGCCCGCTCCGCTGGGCGGGAAGGGAAACCAAAGCTCTCGGCCCCTCTGGCCCGGCCCACGTGCACGACCGGAGGTCAGGAAACCCAAGGAGAGGACGCCAGGAACGACCATAGGGAGCTGGGGAGCAGAGAGGTGCTCCGAGGGGCTGCCAGCCTGCAGCACCCCCGGCAGGACGCGCACCTATCGCTTTCTCCTCAGTTCTCCTCTTCACTGCTGCCCGTTATAGCACTGTTCATGGCTCCTCCATGGAAAATAGGTTGGCAAACGGTAGTTTTTACCTGGATTCCTCTGCACTTCTGGGCACTCGGCCACGCGAACAAAGAAATCACTCATTTCCATTAGCGGCTGGCAGTGAGACTGCATCCCCTTTCCTTCGGATTTAGACATCACTGGAGCAATCTCGTCATTTGTGCCTGCCAGGGCTTAATTACTGCAGTAACGTGAAACTGCAAAACTTAAAAAATGTGGGCTAGGACAATGCGTGTCCCCTGCATCCGCGAGGAGCATCGACGTCGAGGAGCACCCAGCTCCGAAGGCTGACCCAGCGCTGGGACTCGCGCCTCTCCGAAGACCCCAGAGCGACGTTTCCAAGCAAGTTAAATGGAGCTTTTGCAAGAACGTGGTGAAATTCAGCATCTCATTCCAGCAGAGCTGCTTTGAAAAGAAGTGGTGAGCGGTACGCTGGAGGGACGTGCCAAGGAGGACGAGAGTTTAATAAAAAATGGGAAAGGAGGAGTACACAGCACTTGGCTGCTAGGTAAATCCAGGGAATATGCTACGTTCTACACTGGGAATACGCTGCATTCGGGTCATCCTACCTCAAACAGGCTAGAGCAGCAATAAAGAGAATTCTGATAGGGGCGATCAAAGTAATTTCAGGGGAAAATTTCCATCTTAAAACACCTGGAAAAAATACGGCTGATTAGCTTGAAGGGAAGATGAATAAAAGGAGACACGATAGAGGAATGCAGAAATTGCCGCAGAGCGTTACACCGGGCGCCAATTGCTAATTTATTCTTGTAATTCACCAGGAAGTAGGTACTCAGTAAAAATGAAATTTAAAATAGATAAAAAGACTATGTATAATTAAACTACACACAACTAGCCTGCAAAAACCATTGCTAGAAACACGAGAGAAGACGTGAGTCTCCTACTTCATAGGAGAAATTTTCAAAATGATGGCGGACACAAATGTCATTTGAAGGCAGTAACTAAACTATAGACACATCCTTCGGTTAAGAAACCACATACACTAAAAATGCCTGCTAACATCCAACGTTTTTTTGCAAGCCGGCTCTATATTGATTACAAAGGTAAGACATTCTTTGTATTTTCATTTGGAGTTGGGTGCAGTGTTGCATATTTCTCAAGAATTGTCTCTTTACAGTAACACCTTCAAATGTGAATAGCTCAGTGGAAAAAAAAAAAAAAAGAAAAGCAAAAAGGAAAGGCATAATGCACCTTCAGTGATTTGCTAAAATGCCATCAGCATTTTATAACTGAAAATCTCTTCTGATTGTAAGTAACTTTTCTTGCTCTGTTTTTATACAGGAACTGATGCTGCCTGTAGGTCCAGCGAGTGGACTGAGCGACCCCTTGGAGGTCCCGTCCAGCCCTCTGCTTCTCAGCAGGGTGTCTGCTAGTTTGGTTTTCTCCCCCCCGCTACCTGCTGGCACTGTCTCCTCGTGTGCCCTCTCCACCTCTCCCCGGCTCCCTAAATCCCACTGGCTGCTATTAGACCTCCCACCCAAACGCGCTGGTATCTCAGAAACGCTCCCTTTTTGTCACGGCCTGCTGGCTTCAGATTGGAATTATTCTTCATCGAGTTGATAAGGATTAAAAATTAAAAATACCCTCAGAGGATTCGCTCTCGTTTCCGCGCTGCTCACCGAGCACACGGCTGGAGCATTCCTGCCAGTCGGATGCTCCGCAGCAGCACTGGGACGTCGGGAGCTGCGGTGCCGCAGCGGAGCCTTTCCGCAGCAGGACACGCTCGTTGCCAGCTAGGATTAGATCAGCATGAAGTCGGTCACCGTTACGCCCTGGGATGACCTGCTGTAACTCTTGCAGAGCCCGCTTCCTTACTGCCACGTTCCCTCCCTGTGCATCACGGCTCTTGCGGACACGGGCAGCGAGGGACACTTTTTTTATAATCAACCATCCTAATTATTAACCAAGTTATAAAGAGAGCACTAGATCAGCGAAGGGGTGACAGAAGGGCGCTGCTCGCTGCGGCGCTGGCGCCGGGCACAGCTGCAGGCTGCTTTCGTGAGCGTGGCGGGGGAGCGTGCGCGCGGGCTCGGCACCGTACCTGGGCAGGGACGCGTACTGCCTTTCCAGCCCTTCACAGTGCAGGTTGTAGGAGCTCCCGTCGGGACCTTTTCCGGGCACCTGCGGAGGGGAGAGCAGTTAGGAGACGAAGATCAGTTACACACCGTGGTTACTACCAGCGCGTCGCGGCGCCGTAGGCAGGGGACACGCGATGCCGGAGTGCCCTGCTACCCAGAGCTGCCCTAACCGGGCCCCCTCGAGCTCGCCGCTTCCCGCCGCGCAAGCATTCCCATCAAGCTGCGCGCATTAGGGTCAAGCTGGCTCTTCTCCCTCCCTTTGGGCGCTTGGCGCCGGTACAGGACGGGCTCACGAGTGGGCTGCGCCTCCGCTCCCCGCGCGAGCCCCGGCGCTTGGCGCGTCGCCGCTGCACAGCTCGGCGCCCGGCTGGGAGCTGAG